>JABASD010001041.1:0-49506 GCA_019776165.1 Pogonognathellus flavescens | reverse complement strand
CGGCCGCAAATTTTGTTTGATAACCCCTTTTTCGGGAATTTGAGGGGTGGGGGCTCAAGCCCGGTGAGCCCATACGTAGTTACGCCCTTGATTGTAAGTTACTACTTGTAATTTACAACTTTTAAAACCATCAGATGCATCTCACAGTTCGATCTAAACGTAAACGTTGAAACGTATTTGTATATCTATATAGGAATGCAAATTTGATGAATTCATTTAAAACATAGTATGAATAATTGTAAGGAATGAATTGAATAAAACGCACACACAGTCGTGAAAAAGTACTACCACATTAGCGTAGTGTAGGCTTATACAACACATGTTCCGTTGCAAGTGAACTACTCATGCTTAGTATACTACCACATGCCACACACACACGTTATACCTATACCTACAGTGCTACAGTTAAAAATTAGTATTACATAGTTTCATTTTCATGGTCAATGCGAGTAGGCGATTATTGCACCTTGCACGTACAAATCATTGCAAAGTTTAATTATTATTGACATACACCATACTGACCATACACTTCATTTTTGTGTAAAGGATGAATTTTTACTGTAAACTCATTAGTGCAGTACAGACAATGGGTTTTTCATAGAAAGATGCATTTCATGTACAATTATTTATTCTTAAGAACATTTGCGGCAAATTGGTCTTGAAAATTTCCAGCTGGAGAATAATTAGCACAGACATAAACTTTTTTCCCATTACGGGCGATACCAATACCAAGATTTTTGGAATTCTTCCACACAACTTGGGTGAAATGTCCAGTTTCCCCTGAAAACCCTGGTTTGTCAAAATTATATTTAGCGATTTCATTGTACCAGGAATTAATCGCATCCGTTACAGCCTGAGTATCTGTTATGCTGCCTCCCTCATAGTAATAAATATTTTCTCCATATTTCCCTTTCGAGTCACTGTGGGCAAATTTTCCACTGCTTGCCATTTGCGTGGCCCATTTTTGCGAGTAGGTGTTAATCTGAGAATATAAGAAAAAGAAATAATATATTATTATTCATAGGTTTTCCCTTGAATTAGTCAAAACAGTTGAATAAAATTAACTTACATCATCGCTTTGAGTCATAGCAGGGGACGAATGCTTCTTTCTGAGCGAATTGTGTAATTTTAAAGAGTCATCTTTGAAATCTGCAACAGCGGAATCCAAAATTCCACATACCAATACCATTAATATGATATTTTTAATCATATTTCTAAACTAACTATATTTCAGAAATACAATAACTTTGATACCCAATAAAAATGATAATGATGTCTGCTGCAGGATGAAATATTACTTCAGTATTTATATATGACTGAAAAAAATACCATTCTTTATGTATTCTATAAGTAATCATCATCATCAGCTGCATTGTCATTATTTTTATTCATGACCAAATATTTCGAGATATCTGGACATAGCTGGACATGCAAAAGGTTTGATTGTTTGGTGCTTTTTGAGCAACTTTAGTTAGTTAAATTCTTACTGAATTCACATGAATGAATAGGTATTTTACATAAATACTTCATATCATGCACTCAAGAGCGTATCTTTGATTGGTAATGGGGGACCCCAGTTATTTGATGGGATACACATTTAAAGAAAGGGAATATTTAGAATCTCACTTCTGAATTAAATAACCCTTCTTTACAAAATCGGATTAGAGACCCACATCCTCCCCCGAATGAGCCCTTGCACGCACTAACCATAAGAATAGGAGTAGGCCTATATGTACCTAAACAATGTATTTTCCATTGTTACTAAATCATGAATATAATAATTTTGTCATTTGCTTCCACCTTTATAAGATAATTGCCCCTATTATAAACTGAAATGTCAGCGTGACCATTGTTATCAAAATCAGTAATCATCACGTAATATTTGTGTTTAAAAGTACCAATGCAGCTATTATTACGTCTCTTTTACGCATTTACATAATTTATTCATTTTACCTTTTCTATAAAGCTTGGGATCAATCAAATTTTTGCGAAGTGTCTTTCGCTCATGCAATCATCGTAATCGTGACATAATGAACTCTGGAATAAATGTATCAATTCAGATTATTAAATATATATTAAATATATAATATAATGTAATATAATGCATATTTAATGAAATGAAGTACACTATTTATTATTGTATACATAAGTCTGCGCGTTTTAGGAAACCAAAAACCCACGACACGACAAGACTATTTAAGATCTGTTAGGTAGTATTTATTTGCACACAACAGTCTATAATATACCTAATCGTGTCTGCCTAAGAATATTATAATTTACTTAAATGGGTAAAACTTAATAATAGAAACAATGCTGACAATTGATGGAGATGTTGGACTACTAATAAAATTGTCCTGGCCATGATGACTTAAACCATACACAGCAATATGCATAAGCATAGCATAAGTAGCCAGTGAGCTAATATTCTGAAAAGGAAGGTCTCGAGAAATTCTGGTTTTCGTAAAAGTAAGTAAAGGATGAAATGCTCAATCCGGTGAGCCCATATTATACGTAGAAGATACGCCCTTGATAAGTATTGTAAGGTATAATTGGGTGTAGTCGGTGCGGTGTATTGTAGGTGTTGTAGATGGGCTGCATGTATGTGTAAGTAGGATATTGTTCTATTCACACATATTTACCTACATTTATTTGCTACTATAAATTGTATCGTTGCCCAGTACATACATTACATAACTAATTGCAACCCATCCCACATATTTCATAATTTCAATATCGACTTTTAGCCAAACTTAATTAAAATTTTCCCAACCTTTTCTCTACTTTTTATTATTTTTCACAAAAATATTCTTTTATTGATTTATTGAAGTCATATCGTAAACATTTTTCAAATGATTGTAGCCAATTTATTGATTTTGAACAAATGTCGAATTATATTTATTTAAGTCGTTTCGAATGTTAATAGATTATGGCTTTTGAACATTTTCAGGGAATTGTCCTTTGTAATTGCCGGGAGGTGCGTAGTTTGCTGAAACGAAAACCTTATTTCCAGAACGGGCAACACCGATTCCCATAAGTTTAGAGTTCTTCCACACAACTTGAGTAAAATGTCCAGTATCCATTGAAAACCCTGGGTTGTTGTAGTCATATTTGGATACTTCATTGTACCACGCAGTAGTAGCCTTTTTCACTGCCGCCGAATCAGATATTTTGCATCCGGAGCTTTGGAAATAATAAATGTTTTCTCCATATTTTCCTTTTGTATCACTGTGTGCGAATTTGCCAGATGCAGCCATTTGGTCAGCCCAATTTTGTGCATATTTATTTGCCTAATTGTACATAGAAGTATAAATTTCTCAACTTGATTTTAAAATTTTGAATTAGGTAGACTTCATTATAAAGTTAACGTGAGTATTATTTATTACTTACATCATTGTCTAAGGCTAATGGAGGTGAGTGATGTTTTGCCCGGTATTGATTATGTAGAGCTAAGGCATCATTTCTGAAATCTGCCGAAGCTAAATTCAAAGTCCCGACTACTACAATTGCAATGAGTAAGAGTTGCATCGTAGCGAATTTTAATTGGTCTTAAGGGATATAACGGAGATGAGAGAATGGACGAAAACTGTTTTTGGGCTTTCATATTTATACTATTTCAGATGTATTGTTTCAGTTGATAGATATAGAATGGTAATTTGCGTATAAGGTTATCAGGGCATCCTAAGAATAATCAAGTGTATAAATATGCTCAGTCACAATCTCATGTTTATTATTAATACAGCAGATTGATGCTGCTTTTTCTTAGCTCAGGTAAGTATTAGAGTTAAAACGGAACATGCAATTGAAGTGTAAAGCATGTAAATTATTTGTGTGAATTGTTTATATAGGTTAACTCTTTACACAAAATTTAAACAATTGGCATACAGAAAACTTTACCTGTAAAAAGGTAAAAGTGTCTACGCATTTTTCAAAAATGATTACTATTGAGATATTGTGGATTTAAAGGAATTTGTAATAGCGATGTCCTTTGTTTAGTTGTTTAAATTACAGGTTATCCCATTCATATGAAATCTAACTATGAGTTGAATGACTGAATGAGATGAAACTTCAAATTAGAGCTCTGAACTGTTTAAATATATTTGGATTCATTCAACACTGCAATTGTATTTTCTTTCGCTGTCAATCAATATTGTCACCAGTCCCTTTTATTCTGGAACTCGTCTTTTCTTTTTCATTGCAACTCTGTCAGTCTGGCAGCTTTTCCAGATACAAATACATCTTGCACCACGTTATTGGTGACCTGGTATGACATACTTATATTAATTACCAGTAATTATTTAATGGCAATGAGTATTCTTGATAATTGCGACCAAGTCACTAATTAATCATCTGATACAATCCATTTGAAGTACATAATCTTTTATATCTGTAAATTATATGTATATTACACTTAAACACATAATATACCTATCTTTACCAGTTATGTGTTAGGTAGCTATAATGATATACTGGCAAATTTTTACAGGCAGAGTCGCAGGATATTTATTGTCAATGAATTCTTATAATGGTATTAGGTATTTCAGCGTTGGAGTAGTAGTGCATTCTACAACATTTATATAACCCATGCATTCCTACACTTTCAAGGAAGAATTTGGCAGAACTGATGCGCTATTTTTATGTATTAATGTTTGTACACATACAAATCATATAACTGATAGAACGTTACATACAAACACATATCGACGTATCTACCGCATCTCTATTTCAATTAAGTTACGTCTCAGTTCATAATTATTAGTCTGTGTTAAGTTGAAGTTTTTGTTGATTTCTTGTAGATTAGCTTTTGAAGTGCAATTATTCGCACCAGATACAGCGAAAAGACCAACTACACGGAAAAATCCTGTTGCCAGTATCATGCACTAAATCCCCAATTAAATATATACTGCTCCACGCACGGTTGTAGTACAATACCTATTGCTACACTTTTTAATGTTATCATTACAACCAATTATGTAACGTCCTCTCCACATCTCTATTTGCGTTTACCAATTGTGGTTAAACAAAATACCATTGTGGCATTCTAAACCCAGAATTGAATAAGACATTTTTTTTGGTAAACTTCCGAAAAAATTGTGACATAAGGTAACATACTTACTTAAGTGATACAAGGATAAGGAAATGCCACCGCACCTACTTTATAAAACATTCAGAGAAATGAAATAAACCATTTCTCATCCCGAAATAACTGATAATCTAATTATTAAGCTGCATAATTTTGTGAGCCAATATATGCAAATGTAAAGATGCGCCGATACAGGGTGAACAATCCGCAAACTACGTACTAGATTAAGACAAGGAGACAACAGTAATTAAAACTCATTCTTTTATTCATTCATTCCTAACAAATACCGACACTTAATTTTAATTGGCATCTGCAATTGTTGGAAACTGATGAATAAGCATCAATATAAATATACAGCTTTTTATATCCGTCAGATTAAACTAAACGCTACATCGTTTCGTACGTATTCGTCCAAGAAAGATCTGAATTCTCAAAGGTGACTGAAGTGGTGAAGTGAACTAGGTCGTTTTTAATGTATTTGTTTATAGAAAGGCAAAACAACTCTAATTTGTACAAAAAGGCGACACGTAACTAACAATAAGACAAAACAGATGAAAAAATGTTCGTTTCAGTTGTGGATTGTTATGTCTGGTGACCTCAATATTGTAAAATGGGATGAGCAATTCTGAGGTTTTATTTTTCACCAAAAGAAACTCTTTGCACGCAATTCATCGGTTAAATCAACTTAACTTTGGCATTTAATAGGATTATATATGTAGAACCTTATTGTTGTGTTAAATGGTCCTTGTCTAATTTAAAGTCTTATACTACAGGTAGGTACATTCACACACATTCATATCTTCAAAGATATATGTTAATCCTTTATTTATACCATCTTCTATGTATCTTATCTTAAATAATATCCGTTTTAAGGTTTAATTCATTCGTTGTATTTTTCTCTAATCCAAATCAAGTTAAACCTTACATCTTTCTGTTTCGCACTATGTTTTTGGGATATCTACTCTACAAACATACAATGTTACTTCTTGTCATAATCAAACAATCCCTTGTCAATGCAATGGTGTGTTATTTGTGTTATGTTATCCTTCTGTTATTTCCGTCCTCGTAATTTCCTTATAATCTAGTCCAAAAGCCAAATTTTTGAACGCAACATTTCAACAAAACCAAATTAGCATCACCCCCGCAGTTTTGTTTAGTTTTTAGTTGGCGAAACATGTTTTAGGACTTAAACAAATACAAAAGAAACAGGAGCCATAACTAAATTACTTAAATAGGAATTCTCTTCACTCTAAACTCTAAATGCTCTACATGGTAATATTACGTAACCCAAAAACAAAACAATGTTCAGAGCAAATCCCTAAACCCAGATCACGCATACAAAGACACAAAACACAACAAACAGAATAGAAGCCGCAAAAAGCAGCAATAGTGTGAAGCGTTATAGTGTTAAGTATACCATGTCATGTCTATTCTGTGTACATTATATTTATCATCTTACCTGTGAGATGCCGAGTGAGTATAAGAATCATTGAGGCAGTCACACTCACATAGAATACTAGAATAAGGATAAAATAGAATTACCGCACACAACCCCATCATTTTTTATTTTGCTTATATACTTAGATGCACCATGCACCTATACAAAGCTTAAGAACATTAACAGGAAAACTACCTAATTCTTTAAACAATATTGTACAGTTTTGTTTTGCATATAAAATGAATATGCTTTGAACCTTATCACACAGGGATTTTTATTTACTCATGTAGATCAGCTAGTAATTGTACATGAAACAAATTGAATTAACATTCAATCACTATTAAAGTATCTAAAAAAATAAATACTAGCCACTTAGAAGTGTGTGATAAGGTGATATGTGCGGTAATTCAAGCGATTATTGCCATTAAAGAGCACCCTGCATTCGAGCAATAGCAATTTACAACTTTTTCACACGTAATCTATATTTAGAAGGATAGATAATAAAATTAATGATACCTCCCTGAAGCTATATACAAGTAAAATAAAATGTCTAGAAGTAGTTAGGTATATAAGTAATAGAGTAGACGTATCTGTTACAAGAATATCTTTAATGTGTTCGAGGTTTGTAAACATGTATAATAATAGGTTGTAGAAAGGATCAATTTTTGGGTAATGTATGCGTCCGTATAAATATAGGTACTCGCACACACAGGCGTACGAATGTACAAATGCAGATACAACAGGTTTAACAAGAGATTGATGTGTTTGTTTATTATTTATGGTTGCCTAATCTTCATTTATTCGTAGTTAAACACGCTGCATGCTTAAACAGATTAATTTCAAACAAAAATTCATTGTTAAAAATAAAAACCAAAGAAGTTGCACAAGAAAAACAATGAAAACCTGGGTGCCCTTGTTTCTCTCCGTGATACTCATTTAACGCTCTGAGTCCACGCCCAACTGCCGAGTGACGAATCGTTCAAATTGAGAAAACAAGACACAATAAATAATACAATGCAGATACGGCCACAATTCATGTAGCAAATTCTAAACAATCATCATAATTGGCAATGCCTAAGAATAAGAGTACATTTTTTAGTTCTTTTGTAGTTTCACTGTTTACGTAAGGACAATAATAATAATTGTCTCAACTTTTACACCCCACTAGGAGGATACAAAGTATCAGACAAGACAACTCCACGGTTTAATGCGTTTATCAGGATTTGCGACAACGAAATGATATTATGAAGTGTATCTTGCATATAAATTCACCCTTTATTTACGATTTTACATTCTCCTCTACGATTTTAGTCAATAATCAGAATGAATGTCGCTTAAAAACAATGATATAACGCAATGCTGTGTTAACACATGGTGCAATGTACCTACTACTCCCATTATTACACACTTAGGTGTTACTTTGTCAATGTCCAAGTCCAAAGCATGGAACATTACACATCATTGCATTGAAATGAATTTTAATTGCTAATTACATTCTCATGGTAAAGACATTGATTCTTTTCGTCTCCTCGATAACTTGAGATAATTGTAGATACAATTTTAAAACTTGATTAACGCAGATATACAAGGATTGCATGCATTTAGGTATGTAACATTTCATTGTTGTATAATGGTTATGTATATGTAATGTAGAACATAGCAATTAGTCATTTACTTTTGCAGATACGATATACAATGGTGTGTACTTCATATTTTCTGTTTGCGGTTTCGTCAATCTTGTGTATAATGTAATATCAGATCTAGGCTGAATGAAGTGTGCGATGTGTTTTAAAAGTGTTTCTGTACTTATGTGGTTTCAAGGGTTTAGCGTATTGGTCTGTAAATACAATAATGAGAAGTATGTGGGAATGAGAAACAATCATACGCTGGTTCTCTAGTTCATAATTTTAAAAATCCTCCTATCCCTTCTATTTATAAGAGACTATATTATTAAAGAAGTACCTCTGTAAATGTCTAAGACAATAAGTATACCAGCAATATTACATATGTAGTGCAATATTCACATATTATAGAGAGGATTCGTTTTGTCAGTTGCAGATGTATTACTCATGACATTTATACACACACAGATAGTATAATTTTATAGTTAAACCTCTTTTTCACGGCTCTATTGTTGCGTAATGGTTTCCTCAATCTGCACTTCTAGTAGACGTCACGTCGCGTCGTATCAAATCGCATCACATAATCAAAACATTTATGTTATGTATAACAACAGTAAAATAGTGAAAACAAAAACGGACACGAACAACACGACATGAATTGAGACGAGTATTATTATCGTCCTATATGGATGTTGTACTTAACCCATGTGTATGATTTACATATAGATAATATATGCAAAAGTATGTTATAGCTTTCTGTAATAATGTGTGTAACAAGGAGAATTATTCCTATCACGATGTTATGTAGTAGAGATAATGTTAATGGTACTAATATAAATTGTGCTTTTGAATGTATGACGGAAAATGTGTGTAGTTGTATCTGTAAACAAGAGTAGTAGTGGTGGAAGGGAATTATATGGTACGGACGGACGTTAAAAAGATATAATCCGCTCGTGTACGTATTCAAACACAAGTGACCACAGTCAAGAGTATGTCACACGTTTAATAAATTCTGTGTTTTGTGTTTATGATATAAACAATGAACAAGACAGCCACTAACGATTAGAAGTGACACTGCACTGTGTGTACTTAAATAAGTTTAGTGTGAACCTGCAGCAAGACACAGGGTTATGTGCATTATAATTATTATTGTCGCTTGGAGAATATGTTTATGAGATTTTTGCATTGTACTTTGTTGTAGGTTTTAACTTTATAATTTTATAGGATTATTGCGTTTATGATTATTATATTATGTGTATGTCAAAGTTGGTACAAGGAAGGATGAGAATTGAAAGAACTTGAGAGTTGTTACCAGTTTGTTATTTACTACTGACACAGTGAAGACTAACGGTAGCCTACTATTTCTTGCCTGCCTTATTCCCAGGGAACACATTTTCAGGCGAGAATGCATAATATCCGTCCTCATAATAGATTACATAGTTTACTTTACTTACTTGCGATACTTTGAAGTATTTGTAGTAAGTGCACATGAGGAACTGAATCCTCAGTCATAATGGAGAACATTAAAGTTGTCTAATGAGTAATTGTAGTTTTCCTTTGTATGTTTTGGAAGCAGGGAATTTTATCACTCCCAGACGTTTTTCTGCAGAGGTGTTCGTATTATGTTATGTGTGTTTTGCTTTACTTACGTTTGTATGTACGTGTGGCTTTTTGTCTTCCTTCCCATCGGTTTACTAATTCATTCTGTTCTGATTTTAATTTTGTTCGTAGCCTACTTTTGTATATGAAATAGATTACGTATAAAATGAGAGGAGTAGAAGGAATGTAAAAAATCTCTGGTATGTATGTTAGTGTAAGCACATAGTAATGTCAAATTGCACTTTATTATAAGATGTGCGAAGAGTTACATGGAGCGAATTAATAAAAAATATTTGTGTTTATTATGCGTACCTTCTCAGAACATAACAATCTCCCGAGCTTTATTTGTGAACAAATGAAGCGAATGACTATTTTCCTGCTTTAAAAGTTTTCGAAGCACTTTTTCCATTTACTTGAGTACCTATAGAAGTGTTTAAGGATAAGGAGGAATAAGAATGTTTACAAGAATTTTCCGAATATGTATCACTGTATCAGCATATCCAAGTAATAAATTCATGATCTTAATCTATGTGTTTGGTGTTCGTGTATTTTCAGATTCTCTAGACAAGTACAGTCTACTAGATTTGTTAGATATTCTCAGTTAGAGTTACGGTACATCAATTTGTGTTTTAATCTCACACACATTTACTGTAGATACAGCATCAGTTTTGATGAAAATTGTTTCTCTCTTTTTCAGGGCAATCGTTTTTGTGATGACTGAAGTGTTTGCGATGAACTCTTGAGAAAAAGAGTTACTTACTGAGACTTTTTGCATATTGACATTATATGATTATGACTGTCTGGGAATCACTTTTGCATGAAGTGACACATATATTTGTACTAGCTCTAATGAATCGAAGAATTACCATGACTTTGTTCTTTCGCCTAAGAATTTTTGTGTAATTTCTTCGATTCGTGATTCGTCAAATGGAGTAAGTAGGTGTAAGGTTGATAATGTAACATAAGTCGAAGAAGGGTGTTAGTTATGATAATGGGTGTAGGTAATGTAAATATATGTAGATCTGTTCAGGTAAGGTACTTGAGAATTAGTAACTTTTTGCACTTGAGAGTTTTTTAGTCCTTCATCGCATTATGTTATGTCATCCTCAGGCAAAGTCATCAGCATTTTACACAAATTGCGTTCTGCAATTATGTGTCTTTTGCCACATGCTTCATTTACTACCAGAGTAATTTATAACGTTAAAACTTCCATTATTCATCCGAGTTGGGTTCTGCTGAAACGCATTGTCTTTTGTACATGCTCACACCGTGTTCAAATGCATCCCAATTGTTTTTGCTTCTAGCCCTTTTTTACTTTATTACTAAAGTATATACACTCTACATAAAGTACAATACTGTTGATAGTCACGAAATCTTTAAACTGTGTTCTACGAAAGTCGAGCACGGTAGTAAAAGTAACGCAAAATTAGATCATACAGGAAAAAATGTGCTACAAGAATTTAATTCGACAATCAGAAGACAAAAGGCTGAAAAATTATTTGTCTGGTACCTGAAGGATTTATAGTCGAATTAGCGTTTTGCCTTGTTCAACAAATATTTGTATTTTGATACAAACCGCATCAATGGGCAGCAGTAGATGCATTCATTCTATATACCACGCTTCCATTCAAATTTTAGGAAACAGTGACCGCATTGTAATGCAGTGTGTATATTGTCAACCAATCTATTAAGTATGAGACTTGTCAATGTTCTAAAGTAAAGTAACGGTTTTAGACATTCCAGAGAGTAGGTGTACTGCTGCAGAATCTACCACACATAGGTAGGTACATTAATAAATGGCATTCATATGGTTTGTAGCATTCTACATTATGTTCTACTGAAAAAAATTAGAACACTTTTTCTAAAAACACAACAAGCAGAGCCAAACTGAGTTTAGCAACATGTAATGCAAATAAGGAAACACCCGTCACTTATAAGACATTGGAGACAGTAGGACAAAACTGTAACCATTTAGATAGAAGTAATGCATGTGAGATGAGTACCAGGCTATGCGTCCTCATTTCATTAAATGGGAAAATGATTTATAAACGCCACTAACGACAGCAATGGTTTGACTTTAGGGCATGTAATATGAATAAATAGATAGTGTACTTCACAGTATTATCATCTTTTGGTGTTTCAAAGTTTCAGTTACTACTACTACTACTATTCTTGCTACAGATACAATCTCGTGATAACTTACGTATAACCATTAATAATAGGAACAAGAGGAAGGTAATTTTACAATTGACATTTTTAAAAGCGGTATGCTCCAAGATGCAGTCTCATGTGGTAGTTCCTCGTTTTTGCGAAGATTAGATTAGCGAAAACAAACAGACACATTAAACATTCTTGCTCCAGAATATAAATAATTATTCCTTGTCATGCTAGGTGTACTTAAACATTTTTATCGAGGATTTCGCACTACAAACTTGCAAAAGAAGCACACACAAAATTAAGTTACGAATGAGATGTCCAAATTAGGTAGTACCTATACCAATGCTTGATAATCTGGCCTGACTCTCTTTAGAAATAAAATAGCAGGTACCGTAAGTAGGTACGTATTGCAGTCGTATTTAGGATTGCCCATCTTCCTCAAATCAATCCTTGTGGTAAAATTACATTTTTGTAGATATAAAACATACACGTGCGTGTGTTGATTGAGTTCAGGCAATTATTGTTCTGCAAAAAAGAAAGTTACATATTTATGCAATCTTTAGTAAGGTTTTTCGAGTTATCTCTTGCCAATGCGTCATTAATGAATGTGAGCTCAATTTGGAATTGATTAATAGATCTGTCAAAGTGTAAAATCTAGAAATAATTGTAACCTGATAAAAGTACTGCGGTAGTGAGTGATAAAAATATAATTTGTAACAAATAGTAGGTAGTAACTACTATTACTCTCGTTGGTGCAGCAGAACTTCACGATTGAAATATTGAGGGAATGATGATGGAAATGATGCTGAACCTGTATCATAATTTGATTTGTTACTAGTAGAACCTGTAATTAACCACAGACAGAACTACCACGTTGTTAATGGCTAATACTTGCACTACTGTCTCGTTAATTTTTCACTCTTCCCTATTGGGAATCTCATTTTTGTTGTATTGTACAGATAAAAGGTAAGTGAAGTACCTGCATTAAGTATTAGAATCCTTTTATACATCTTTCCTTGCCAGCAGTTTTTTAGGCAACGACAAGAATTCTTAGGTCCCTATACTAACTACTCCAATACACAATTAATCTATTAGCAATAGCCAAATGTGTATTATTAGACGCATCATCTCTGAAGTATAAAATATTTGTACCCATCTACTACAGAAAGTAAACAAGCTTATAGATTAGGAAAAGAGGTTACTAACCCTGTTGGTGATCTGTATGTATCATCTCATTTTCAAACTCTCAGCTACTAAATCTGCGTTTTATAAAGAACAATGTTCAAATTATAAAGTTACATGTAACTCTGCACTGATTAGTGCGGCTTAAATGTTAAATAGAATCAACAAGCTAAATGATTTCCTCTACAAGTCTGCTGATGTGGTTAGATTTTAGATTGCAATAGTATCATTCAACTTAAACCATTAGTATCACATTACCGCACACAATCTTTTTACAACAAATAGCCTCTTCCACATTTTAACTGAAGAAAAATCTAATTTACTTGTACCATTCATTCATTCTTTGCATAAATTCGTGAACAAATTGTATGTAAGCCCACCTACGCACCTTAATTACATTCTTAGACTTAAAACTCACAAAGCAATGGCAGATTATTTCTTAACTACAACAAGGATTCAAATTCTTAACTACATTTGTACATTTTAGGGAAACATATGCTAAACGAAAAATTCTGTGCACAGAATTAGATTTCTTCGATTTTTACATTAAAAAGTATTGTACGTTTTTCGTTTAGCTTATGTTTCCCTAAAATGTACAAATGTAGTTAAGAATTTGAATCCTTATTATAGTTAAGAAATAATCTGCCATTGCTATTGTGAGTTTTAAGTCTACGAATGTATTCCTTCAGGTTGAATGTATAAAATTTAAGAATTAAGCTGCGTAGGTGGGTTTGTGCATCTTCCTTCACTTTGTGCAATACAAATACAACAAAGCATATCAACGATGTACATAAATTAACAACAGCAAACTTTATTGTGGTAATAAAATGCACTTTTACATCATTATTGTTAAGCATAGCATGAGATTACTTATCTACTTATGTTGGAAACTCTATATTTAGTAAACTGCATATTCTTACATGTGAATCCAGTATTATTGCATTGAATTATTAATTGGAGGAAATTCAATGCTGCAGCCTACAGAATAATTCCATAAGAAAAAGAAGGTGACAGAGTCAGAATAAAAAAGAGAAGAATCCCACATGGAAAATAAGGTTACATATAGAGGTATAGTTGTTTGTTGCAGGTGAATTACAACTTACATCGTGTTTTCATTACTAAAGTTATACCTTGATAAATAAAATATGATTATTACAGAGAGGTATATAGACAATGAGAAGCACAAGTGTAAGTAGTATCTGTGTGTGTATGTGCGGGTTGATATTATCTATACTAGGTAATCATGATAAAATATGTCGTTAGTAAATGTAAACAGTGTAACTAATGGATTTTAAAGGATTCTATAGCAAATTAGCTTTGGTTTTACTTTAGTTTGGCTTTGGAATGGGAATAGATTGCTATCAGATAGCCCTAAGATACGCATAATACCCCACACAACCATGGAGAATACCAAATGTTGACGAGCATCAATGTAAATGCTACTTTTAAAAATATTTTTCACTACTACTTCTACCTAGGAGGTTCTTTATGATTACTGTGCTTGTAGTAGTATAGTACGTTATACCATTCGTGTAATGTATGTCTCAGCGTGTGGGATATGTCTATAAAGTTAATGGATGTGTATAATATGCATTTGCGTTGATTTTATTAGTGAAGGAAGAATCCCGTTCCCCGGCGACTTTCCCATAAACAAAACAATACAATATGCACTGTTGACTATATGTGCACTAACAACCACCATAAGTAAAACAGCAATATACAAACAATAATAAATAATCTACCTATTCAAATACACATTACACTACATACCTCTAGTCTACTACTACTACTAATATAAGACTAACTATACACAGTAAGTATGAACACATGAATTCTTGCACGTTTACTAGTTCATTGTGTCTATATGGGGATATTTGTGTATTTAAAGACACCAGTGGTGTGTTTAGAGTGTATGGATGTGTATGTAGGGTGTTAGTGTTAGTTAATGCATCAGAGGAAAGCTGAATGTGCGAATATGGTTGGATTAAAGTAAGTTTGATGATGATTCCACGAGACTGTGAGACATAAAGCTCAGCAACAGGTGCGTGCCTTACATTTCTGTGTAATATGTTAAGACCGACCGACCGAACGTCCAACCAACCATCCATCGAATAACAAGCAAAGTAATACAAGGCAAATCTACACAATAGCAGGTTGCTCGTTTATCTGAATCATTTTGCAGTGAGAACTCGCCAAGACAAGACAGACAGATACAGAAGGTAGTTGAGATTTTGAGAGAAGAGCAAATAAGCAAAGCAAGTGAAGGAAGAATTCAGAGGGGTATCTTTTCTTCTTCTCTTCTTAATGCTTTGCTTCTGTATTCTGCTGACTTATTTCTCATCTCCTATACAGTTTACACACACACAACACACACAAATACACAAAATACACGAAGTTTTATAAAGGCAAAGCCAAGTAAAGTAAGCTAAAGGAATAAAATTTCTTGTTGTCACCCACTCGGAACGAAACCACATTTAAGTATATTTCTTGAAAACTTTTTTCATGCCCGCGCTCCTACCTACTTTACTCAATAGTTACAATTGCAGCAGATACACATCTCTCTCCTGTCTTATTTATTTATACTTTTATGAATTCTAATCATAATGTATGTGTACAAGTGACCTACAGAACTTAACCGCGGACCCAACTCACGCATTTATAAATTCACACACGTCTACACTACTAATACAAACGAGAGAGACTTATTTTAGCAACATTCCTATATAGCTTATAGTTTTAGTAGTTTGTGTTTTTTTACTGGACTGCTGTTGCATTCATAATAATAAATCTTGAAGTTTTACCACATAGCTACATATATGGTCGAGGATTTGAAACACACATTCTTCGAAATAAGTTCAAGGTGAATTTTTGAAATATTTCACCTATTCTTATATACAAAGCTTGTGTACAAGGCAAGCAGAAACATGAAACGTGTTACTTTACCAATTTCCGTTGAACAGGAGACTGTTTCTTGTGCATGGAAAGTATTTGCATAGCTGTGAACTGTTTTTCTTTACCTGTCTCAATCTCAACGATAACAATTCAATTGTTGGACATTGAATGCCCATACCTGTGTACGGTGTACATGATTTTTTATTAAAAGTGTTGGTAAAGGCAGTAATAATTTTACTGCATTACGGGATTATTAAAATTGTCCTGTGTGGACTTGTGGCAGTGTTATGTTGTGGTGAATGCAACAGAAAGTGTACTTAAGCATACAGTAAGAGTGTGATAGAGTAATTTACATATTTTTATCGTGTCGTGTATATGACAAACTGACTGATTAGTTGTACAATGGAACCAAGACATCATCATCACTCCCTGCATAGTTGCCACCTTAAACATCATGGAAATCAAACAGGATTCGAAAGAGTGAGTCTTCAATCTTCATTAATAAACATAAAGTTTTAATTAGTTTAGCAAAATTATGCGCATTCATTTATATAGGTACCCATAATATACATGCCCATGTATTTTGTTGCTTTTCATAAAATTGTTTCAAGCAATTAATGAATTTCCTACATGTATAAGGTGTATTGAACGATAATATAATTATTGAACAGTTGGTATACAATTAGGTAAAGGTATAGAACGTTTTAGCAGTTTGTACTACATAATAATGCACTTTCCCAGAGCCATGCTTTTGAAAGATGAAAGAATTGCGCATAGAGCGAGCGTGAATAAAGTTAAATAAAATAAATGATTTCATATTTTGAGTACTGTGTGTACCTAATGTAAACAAACTTTTTATTGTACTGGGTCATGATTCTTGATGAATGATTTAATCCCATGCAAGAACGCCTGTAAATAAACACGGTAAAATAATATGGGATTGTGGGACTTTTGTTTGTGGAAGTTAGTACACAGGTATCATCGTCAGAAAATATACGCAATGTATGATAAATCTATTTATAAAGCTATTAGAGATTATATACACTATTAAACAATTGCTTCTTGTTCGGAGCTTAAAGCTTTATAATTTTGCAAGGGTAGACATGAAGTAAAGAATATTATTTGAAGAGAGTGGTTGAGTATGAAGGGTTTATCCATTGTGTATGGCTTTTCAAGCATATCTGATGACATTTAAAATTGATGGTGTTTAATAAAAGGAACCTAGCACCTACGGGGATGTACTGTGCTGTGGTGAGTACTTTTCTCTTAAATCGTCGGCAAACTAAAAACATTTACTTTCGACATGCGTTTCCTATTCATCAAAATGACTGCATGGAGATTTGCCCATTGCTTTCATTCAATGAAGTTGTTAATGAAACGAAAGGGTTGAAAATCTTTCTTTTATCTTTTCGTGTGCATTTTCACAGTCAACTATTGAATTAGTGAACAACAAGCATTCACGTATGTAACAGAAGCATAAAAGCCGAACTATAAGCTTTGCCTTATACTGTATGGTTCGAAATTTCGAAACAAATGAAAAAGGTCTCACTTTTTAATTTGCAGAAGAATAGTGAATATGTGAGAAGATAATTTTGCAGAAAAGAAAAATGAATATGCTCTTAGCAAAAGTAATACTAAAATAATATAAGCCTTGTGCTAATTCGATGTGAATGAATGCACTGGAATTTAGATACGAAATGCATCAATTCGAAGTGTGCTAATAAAGCAGACTATAAGAAACGTACGAAGGAAAGTTGTTGTGGTGTGATAGCATTGTCGACAGCTTTGCGTTTCCGGTGATAATTGTATAAAGATTTATTAAACGTGGTTTCTAACAGCTACCTGCAGTAGCACAAGTGATATAATTATATGTAGCACATCCCAATACGACAGGGGATAAATATTTAGATAAAGAAAAGTGTGCTAAGAATTACGTCTCTGTATGAGAGTGCAGCAGAATCAACCAGATTAAAGTTGTTAATGAATCATACGCATTTAACTTGATAATATAATGAAGTCTGAGATAGTAGAAGGTAGAAACAGTCGTAGTTAATGGGACGTATAGCACATCGTCATATTTACTCTTTGTTGTCAGATGTTAATTTGTGCTACACATTTTGCATAATAATCTTTTGCTTGCAACTTGCAATGCAATCTCTTTTTTTACAAATCCTTTGTTTTCTACTACGTCAATGTTTATCTTTTTGTGCACAAGTATGTATATGAGTTAATCTAAATTAATTCTCTGTGCGTTTAAGACACATGTGTCAGATTAGAAAGACAAGTTTGTTTGCGTAAGAGTCATGCACGAGCTAATTCTTCTTGCGATATTTTTTGTTTTACTAATTGAGTAAGCATTATATGTGGTGTTATTGCCAGTATGAAGTTATTAAAATCATTATTATGGAGATTTTTTGGATTAGAAGGGGATTTGAATTGTATTGAAGCGTTTTATTTATCTCTGTATGGAATTTTTCTTTACAATGAAATTCTGTAAACTTTCCCTCATTTTTGTCTATATGTGAGTGGAAAAAGGAATAATAGAAATTCACAAAAAGCGTCACATGTGTTCAGCATGAGATAATAGTAAATAAATTATATGCTGTGCAGGGAGCCAGTAGTCTTCCTCTTCGCACTTTATTTCCCATTCAGAGATTCACATACAAGTATACAGATACTTTATTACAACTACAGATATATACGTAATGCAATTTTCACTTAAGTCACAATTTGCAGTAATAAATGCGGCTTAATTTTTCACTTGAGACGTAATTTTTTCCAATTGCCTTGCATTACACAGATGATTTGGATTTGAAGTGCATAATCTTTCATTTAATTCAATCTCAAGTATAATGAACTCTGGAAAAAATTTCTCTAGCAAAAAAACACCAACACAATATATGATAACTGAGAAAGTTGTAAAAGATCTCAGAAAAAATTATGTATCCATTGGCCATGTTCACGTCTGTATATTATACTATTTATTTTTAGTGTTGGAAATTTTGTCAGTATAGATTAAGAGAAGTTGAGTGCGATCAATGGAGTAAATTGTAAAGTTTTGATTAGGTACGCTCTGTTTATTATAAACGAATATTTACACGCAGAATTTATTTGATACAATTATTAGTCACAGATAATATAAAGCCTTTCATATCAATTCGTTCTTATAAAATAACTTAACAAGTAGTATATAATAGTATAGGCCATGTATGATGTATGTACCTCTAACTTAACATTGAGTTGAAATTGCATGGTTGATCTCCCGTCTCAATAATATTATTTGCTCCTTATAGGACATTTCGAGCGAAAGAAAGGCTGTAACGCAAGTGTCTATATATACTATTAGCCCTATTTTGGGGATACATTGCACTGAAACGAAAACAATCGTAGATAATTTGTGTGGGATACAAATGTAAGTGAAAATTTCAGCAAAAAGTTTTGACTTTTTAAGAAAATCTTCTTTTAGCCACACATGAGACAATCTACAATCCATATAAAATTTTAATAGAGGCAGTGATCATAAAAACAGACAAAAATGAGATGTTCTTAAACGAAAGTGAGTATAGCAGTGGCATCAATTTAGCCAAGTACAGTAAAAATACACAGCATGATTATTTTTAATACATGTTAGTATTTAAGACATTTTCTATTTCATTATACACATAATCTACTAACACTACCATTAAACAGTAAATCATCCTCAAATGAAATTAGGAAGAAGATTTTAGAATTACATTCTTACATTTTCATTATAGTTTATCATGAGATTATTAAATTATCCTTTATTATCAGATCACAAAGATCGCTATCATTAAATTTGACGTGGCTCGCGTATACACCTCAGTATATTATAGACCCCATATAGGTAGGAAATAAGGACTATTAAATTAAACCACGACTGTTCTTTCACGGAAATTAATCTGCCCATTGAGTGTTCGATGAGAATTAAAAAATAAAGACAATTATCATTAATTATTATATTATTAGAACCGTTCTTTTATATTAATTAATCCTGTGGATCAAAGAAGGGTGTACATTGAAAGTTTTACCACAAAACACGCTATATACTTTACATACATGTTGAGGAAATTGAGGACCCTTGAACATTACTGGCAATTGTAACAGTGCAAAAAATACTCTCTCATATTCAATGGAACAACGTTTGGCATATTTTATGAATACAAAATTTAATTTGTTTATGTAATCAATTATAGATTATCCATTTTTTAAATCTACGCTTTCATCTAGCAATTAATAAATTTCGAAGGAACGAACAGCGGGCAATCCATGTAAAAGATTTTGAGGTTACAAATCGCAATTTCGATTTTTATCAAATGACTCTTCCTTTTTTTGAAAGAACGGTTACAGTCAAATACCAAGGTCTTTGTTCCATTTTCCAACTACTGGAACCAAAAGATCTGTTGTAGTGAATGACAAAACTTAATTCAATTAAATGACTGTCTATAGAATTATTCCCTTTTTAATGTGATAAAACTGTAAATAATTTTTGACTTATGGTTGTAATTGCATTTATATTTAAGCAATATTATATGGTATTTTAAAGATAAATTACTGTGCATTACAAGGAAGAGAATTGGACAATTATTGTGTGGGCAAATAGATATAATATAGAGAGCTTTTGGATATTGGGAAGCAAGCAAGAAACTATTCTGCTACAGTAATCTGATTGTATAGATTTAGTCATTAACTGGTTAAGAAATAAGTATAGACTGCACATTATGATGTGGAGTGTGTACTATTGTCTAGTTGTCATTTTGTGCCAGTGCTAGGTCAAAATTGCTCGAGTGCTTTTGATTTATCGAGTGCAATGTCAAGATAATATAATAACACGCGTTGAAAGCATCTCACACGTACAAAAACCAAAAGATTGAATTGTTCTATAGATGCGAGTCTTTTTTAAGAGAGCCCTTGTTGTTCCTCTATGTATTTTGCTTGAATTCTACATAGTAGTAATTACATGCAGACAGACTAGACGTATTTAGTTCAATGAATATTTTGATGAATATCCATAGAAAAGTTGAACCCATTCTCTCAGAAATACTAAATTCATTTGTTTTAATGTATTTAGTTTCTTTATTACCGACAATCAGCCATTATATTATTTTATTGCTATTTTCACTATTGCTGGTTGGAGCTAGTGAGGAAACTGTTAATAAAACCTCGTGCTTCTTAGAATCGCATTAGATTTTCAAGTAGTACTGTTAGAGTTGTAGTATTTTCTGTACCACTCTACATTGATAGAACACAGACAGACAGCAAAAAGAACGTCATTTCATTTGCAAATGTGTAGGTAAGTAAGTAGGCATAGCATGTACCTTGCCCACATTTTTTAGCGATCGAGGGCTGATTTAGAGTAGAAAGTTGCAGAGAAGCCCTAAAATACAATGTTTAAGAGTGTCTGCTTGTTGAAAGATTAGTTGACTTTACACGGTCGAAGGATTTTTAGATTAGGATTGCTTTGTTCTACATGTCCATTAGTAAAGCTCCTACTAAAGCTCAATATAAATCTCCACTTGTGTGTATCAAATCAAATCTTCAAATCTTTTCTTCAACAGAAACACGAGCTCTGTACTTGCATCGTGTGTGCATTTCTGTACTGTTCTGGTGTACGTGTACGATTCTTTTGCATTTATACAAAATGATCTCATTGTCTCCACACGCTATGATCACAATTAGTATGACCATCGTTTACTATTATTCCAATCCACTTTTTATTTGTTTTTCCCTAAGCATCAGAGAGATGTTTCCTTACGTTCTCTGTTCTTTTGTTACCTTTCCAAAAACGTCATCACGTGTTACTTACTTAACAAAAGATCTTCAGGATGAGACGTTCAGAAAAGAAAACCACTTAGGTACATATATTACTATATCCGAGCAATTTCAGAAAAGTACAAGTTATTTGTATTTCATAGTCATCTTCTCTTTCCTTAATAAACCTGCCCACCTTTAATCGCCTTTTTGTTTTTGCTCTCAACTCTGCACTGTTTCTGTAAGTGTAACTCACAAAGTACATAGGGGAAACCTACACACAAGTATAAGTACAACTTTAAACTTTTCTCAAACAGTTCATAGTAACATAAGTAAAATATATCCCAACTAAATAATGTCCCATAGAGATCTCATATAGCCATTCCTTTCCATTGTTTCTTTATTCTTTCTTTGCACATGCAGCCAGTCCTAGATTTTCATAGTTTCAAAAAAAGACAATGCAAATCTAATCTTTATGTTGCGTTCCATTGCTTGGCATTTCAGGTCAAGTCAGCGACTTATACTCCTCTGTGTCTTCTTGTGGGCCACAGAAGGTCTTTCCACAAAAAATTCAAATTCAATTCCTAAAAGATACTTTAAATGCATTAGTTAAGCTTTTAATTTAGAAAAGAAGCTTTTCTCCAAAAATACAATAAATACCAAAGAATTAGTCTTGATACCAGGTATTTACTTTGTGAGTAACAAAAATTCTTGCACAAGTCTGTGTACGCAATGAAGCATCTATAATACGGTTTAAAATGATTTTAGCATTCCTACAAAAACATTAGGTCACTTTATAACATCATTATCAAGTACACATTTTAATCGACCTACATGCCACAGCTCTCCTGGCAAATCTCAATTCAAACTTTGTCATTGTGCCACATTATGCTTTACATTTCGTGTTTGCACATCCATTTAGTAAATTCAGATGTTCATCAGCTCAAGTTTATTATAGGTTTGAGTATACGTTTCTATACAGGTGTAGTTAAACATTCAATCAGCAAATTAACTAACCAAGACACAAAAAAGCAAACCACTCCATCCATCATCATCTTATGGTTTATTTTATCAATAGATTTTTTCGCCTTAACTCAGTGATGCAATTATTTCGTTCTACAGTATGTACATGCACTTATTATTACGACAATCTACTTACGCGTATATAGAGATGTAAATTTATGTATATATATACATTGTATAACTACTGCATCGCGATACACACACTTTATCTCCATCTCATATCTCGAAAACACACATTATGCATCGGTGTATAGATAATTGTGTACACTTGCTACTATTAGATGTACTTATTTTTTATCATTAATATTAACGATAAGAAATAAATTCTTTGAAGCTCTTTTTGTGTAAGGCAAGATAATATCAGAAAGGTGTGAGTTGTGTGTATGAGAGGGTGATTATTATTAGTGAGACTAATGTTCGTATAGGTAATTCCTTCATCACGAACACAAGAAAAAGATTAACTATTTTAAACACTGAAGAAATAAATCGTAGCGAAAGCCATAAAACGTTCTTGCACACACAGGCAAATTGCAATTTACGTATTAAATAATTGAGTAAGAGCTCCTATTTATACTGGTAGTTTGCACTTTGCATTTTGTCTGTTGTGTGTTATCAGGTTGATGGTGGTAGAAGTAGTCAAGTGCAAAATTTAAGTCTCTTCTCGACGATTGAAATCAGTAGACCATACTGAAAAAATCAAAGTTAAGGATCACATAATACTACTTAGGTATGTTAGAGAACTTGAATTGCTCATGACTTTTACAAAATCACAAGCTATTCATACAAATAACTCCACAAAAGGATAATATCAATATGTAATCTTTGTTTTTCTACTGTGCAAGTGCATGTAAATTTTTCTGCAGACAGACGAACACATCTAGCTAATTTAAAGGATATTGGAATTAGGATTTCTATGAACTGATGAGGGAGAGAGAAAGAGAGAGAGAGAGCTTAATTCTATTATTATAATAATACCATTCAAAAACTAGTACCTATATTTACTTCTGTATTTTATCACGAATCCCTAAGCTGACAATGCATTTACACAGCTTCATCGTATGCTTACCTATAGAGTTAATGATGAAAAGTCATGTATAGTAAGTACAAGAGTGCAATAAACTATTATTACAGGCACAGCAAGATTCGAAAAGTATAAAAGTATACACTGACGTAGTTTATAGGAATGTTTATTCACATTATGCAGTTAAATGTAAAATTCATGATAAAAACACAACGTGTTATACAAAAATAATCATATTGTATAATGATAGAAAATTCTACTGCATTTTGACACATGTGTCACAATCTCAAGTGCTAAAACTGTTTCTTTACAGTTTCCACACATTTTTACCGACTCATTGCTCTTAATTCGATCGTAGAGATCTTCTCTTGCAGTCATTGCCACAATTTTTGCATGTCATTGCGTTTCAAGACCAAGTTACTGTAACTAAAACATGTACTCTCCTGCTTTCATAATTAATGAGGTATAATTCAGGTACAAGTACAACACTTCGTTTTTAAAAGTACAAGTCACACGATGGGGACTTACTTTTATGCATTTGCATTGTGTGTATATTTTTTAGCATGATTTGTTGTGTATTTTGCGCTTAGGACACATATAGACAAGATTCTCAGGATTATAAGAAAATAGATGCACTCGTGTGATTTGCTTGCGACAAGTTGCTCTCTTATAGGAGTGCAATGAGTTACATATCATGAGTCAAATGAATTCATTACGACTGAAAAATCAGTTTCTTTTCGAAAGTCGGTATTTTTGAGAGCAAGTTATTATTAGTACATTACGGTGGTTGGAAAAAAGCAGAATTTCTTATTTATTGTTTGTGTATTACGTTATTGAAAAGTGTGGTTTATACATAGGTAGGTATAGACACTACTGATAATACTACATAGATATGGCTTGTAAACACATAATATTAATATGTAGTGTAATATCCCTCTCTGATTATCCACTTTTTCTGATTTATCAAAAGGACAAGGCTTACATGAAAACAGACTTATTTTCTTTTCACGTTCTGCTATCGTTCAAACAGAAATGTACCACACAAATCATCAGCACCTAATTTAGAGAACAATGCCTGATTCAATTAAGAAGCTTGAACAATGTAAAATGCAGCAAGCCCTCACTCACCTCACCCTTGTATACGCATAACAAAATAATGCACACATACTTTTTGCCTAATTGAACATTATTTTACGATTACTATTATCAAAGCTTCTTTATTTGTTTACCTACTGAGTTTACCCATAGGGCAGTGCATGTTAATTGGAAACTTTAAAGAGAAACTTGACTTAGAAATGCGTGTAGGCGATCCCCTTTAAAGCAAATGACTTCTTCTTTTCAGCAAATTATCTTATTTGTGATTTCTTTTGAAATAATTAATTTCTCGGCACTGATTAGTAAGGAAATGAGCCATCATAATTTACTTTGTACAATCTTAAGTATGTACTTGTACCTGTCAGTCAGGCTTTACTTGGAAAGAGTCATAGTCATAATTCACCTACATTTTTAAATATGTCAGCTATGAGTGAGTCTTCTTCACACACACTCTTGTCACGGGCCATCTCAGGAGGAATCTCATTATTTAAAACAAAATTATGCGGAAGAATCTCAATTTCAGACGTGATTTACGATTCAGAGTAAATAAATCAAAGTTAATACCCACTTAATCTGTAAATCGATGCGGTCACGTCGTATGCAAAGATAAATCCCCAACTAAATACGACCAGGTGCGTGCAACTGCATGACTTTGTAAATAATTAACTACACTTTATACCTACATAGTAGTTCATACTAAAATTTGCTCATGCAAGTTGTATGTGATTCTTTATTTGATTTGCAATTATTATTGTGTGCTTCTGAATGCACAGGAGGTTGTGTGCGTATTTTTATCTTTACTATACGTTTCATTAATAAAATAAGTAGATTACCTTTACCTTACCTCACAGCTAAGATATTGAACAACAAACAACAACGAGCCTCCCTATAATAATATTTTATGTTACAAAGGTAAACCTAAAGCTAAAGGCCGTAACTTGCAAAGTACAAATGAGATTTTTAATTACTGGTATACATTATTATTAAGTGTAAATATATAAACGAGTAAATATATAAACGAGTAAGTAAAGGCATAGGGCAGGAGCAATAAGCATCATGAGTTCTTAGTAGAAGAATACAAAAAGACTGCGATAACTTTTCCCTACCTTACTAATTATAATTGAAGCAAATAGAAGCAAACATTAATGGTTAATCCGTGGCTACATATCCATGTGTTCTCTCAAGATAACTGTAATTCTGAGTGTAAGTGGTATACCTAGTTTACTTTACTTTATACTGACTACTTACGTGTACATCTTTTTTATCCGGCTTATCTATGTAGGTATGTTGTTCAGTAGTTACTGTTTATGTTAGACGGATGCGACCTTCTTAGGCCGATTTTTTGAAATACATTTGCAGTTACCAGTGTGAGATATGATAACAAATTTATATATCGCTCCCTGTAGTAAAACAATCACCATTCAAAGAATCTTATCAATTGCAATGCATCGTAGCGAGTGCATTTAATTAAATTCTATAATTCTAGTAGTATGTATCATCTACGTGTCATTACATTTTCTGCCGTATTAGAACTTTACCAGACCTTTACGAGCATTTGTCCATAGTTAATGCTATATGTTGTTCCAAACAACAAAGTATTCTAAGTGTGTGTAATTATATATATCTAGAAGATTTACACAGGTGAAGGTGTCTATTATATTCTAAGTAAGTAAAACAGTCTCATCATCATAATACTGTCTCTGTATATAATAAATTCGTATACAACAACTAGGATGATACAACACTGCATGGTGCATGCTGACAATTACAAGACAAAAGCGATGATCCCCTCAGGCTGCAAAAACAATTCAAATCGGATGTCATGTCTACTCATGAATGTTCTTGTTTGCATTCATTCTTGTACTTTTACAGCTTACAAACACACGGCACGGTCCAACAGTAATGCTATCTGCCTTTGTACACATAAAAAGTCCACAATTACAAATACACCTGTTGCTTTGCTTTATCGTATCATGTCATGTATGTGCTTGTTAATTTTTTCGTATACTATATACGTTTGTGATGAATTATATGCGGTTGTACATACTTTCTGGGCCCGATTGAATTCGTAGCGTGCCTGTGGTTTCGTTTCACTTGCATAGTGACACATTCTCTGTACTTTAGTAAGTAAAGCTTAATATTGTATCACTTATATCGCCCTGCAGCTCGTTTTTAGTTGTCTAAGGAATATTTCTAAATGAAATTGCGTTGTATCACTCTGTAGCTCGTTTTTAGTTGTCTTTAACGAATATTTTTCTATTTGAAATTGCGTATTGAGTCGTTCTAGGCCTAAATTGTACATTAATATACCGTATGCAATTACTGTATAAAAATAATTCGTTTTTAATGAGTGTTTTGCTTTTCAATCCAGTGAGCAGAGCAGGCAAGACATTAATACCATATTTTGTATATAAAAGTAGACCTACTACTGCTAGGATAGAAGAAGCGTGTAAAAGCAAAGATTTAAATTGCACATTATTAATAATATACTATTTATAGGGATAAACAATGTTGCCCGAGTTAATTGAGTAGCCTATATACAAGTTGAGACTAAGAATAGTGTGAGAAGGTTAAGAAGTCTCATCCTGTACTTTGCAGACTCACACACAAATAAGAGCCATGTGTGTTGCCCTTTATGACGTTCGTTGAGAGTTTTCTATGCTAGGCCAACCAATAAGTTAAGGAAGGTAGATCAAGTAGTTCTGCTATAATATTATGATCGTGAAGAAGTCTACCTCAACCCTTTACACTTTATTACAGCTCTTGACTTACCTTACATTACATCCCACTGTGGTATCCACTTACACACAAATACAATTATACTGCTCACTATATACTATAATATAAATACCAGAAACTTTACGGTTCGCTGAGAATTGGCTTCGTTTTTCCTCTTTCCTTTTTACTATATGGCTAGGATATTAGTTTGTTATGTCTGTACTACAACTACTGTTCTATAGTAGAAGTCTTAAGTATCTGTATATATAGTAGAACATTATTTGGTTAATGCGTAAATGTGTATATGTACATATAGAGAATTGCTGTACTAGAGTTCTTCTTAACAGTACAAATATACATTTATATGACAAGTGTTATTTTATTCTTTTCAAACCAAAACTAATGTAAATATAAAGTGCTAAATGTATGATAGTGTGTGTGTGTGTGTGTGTGTGTGTGTGTGTGAATTGCTTTAGTTATGTACAGTAATAAAGCAGATGAATTTAAGTTTAACTCGCCTTAGCCTTCTGCATGCCCTAGATTTATCTAGCGAATCAATTGAATTAACTAACTAACACACTTACAGTTGTTGTAGAATTACACAATTCACGCGAAATCTTTGAGTTGACGAGGTTCATCTCGACTTTATTGACTATAGAGATGCTACAGAACATGAAAATGAATGAAGAAGCTATAATAGTAGAGCTGTAGTTTAAGTTGTAGATTAAGGCTTTATAAAGTTCAGAGAAAATTATAATTGAGTTGAACTATGCAGACTTTAGATGCACACACACTTCATGATTATTACTATTACACTTATACAAAAATACTAAGCAGTAGTAGTAGTAGGTACTACATGGGAAATACTATCAAATGCCATAGGATAATATGAAAAGGTCATTATTATTTCTGTTGAATATTAGTGAAACTATGAGGTGGAGAAAAGCTTAGCTCTATGTACAGTACCTATATACACTTTGCAATGGAATTGTGTATATTTTCCTGTAAAATAAATTTTGAATACCTACAAGAGTTAGGAGTTAGGAATACTGCAATTTCTTACGTCTGTCTGTGTATGCCTACTTTTTTGGCCATCGTATAGGAAAGGAGGAAGACCAACGATCCGTCAATAAAACACTCTACGATTTTATTACTATTAATCCTCGTGTTTCTGTATTTGGCTACAGATCTGCGAAAGAATAGACATCTCTCAGTGGATCGAGAAAAAGAAAAGCACCAACCTTCTTTGCTTAGAATTTAAATGAATAGAATTTAATTAAAAGACAAAGATCTGCGAGTACGGGCTATTGTTGTCGCTAAAGCAGGAATGACAAAAATGTGTGTACGAAAGCTGTGCGACATGACAGGTGCTATACAAATACGGAATAGCCTAGTTTCTTACTAAACTGAAATGCACATCTATATAGATGGATAAATGCGTAGGTGCACAATGCACACATAGTGTACAATAATTATTGGAATCATCAGGATGGAAGTTATTTGCTGCATTTACAGTGCATTTCATGTTATGCTCAACAGCTTTGCATAATGTAAGAAAAGAGTCAGTTCGTGTGAGACTGTGAGACTCGTGAGTACATTTTCCTATGGGTGTCCACATCATTGTGGTATAAACTCTGGCAGTTGCACTAAGCTATGAAGCACATCTGTACATTAGTAGATGCATAAAAACGCTTGAATTAGTTTGTAAGATTGTATACTTTACTTGTACTATTACTACTTACAACATAATACCTATCGTACGGTACATAGTTAAGTCTTCAGATATTATGTACCGTATAGCGCATCGTAGTACCAAGATACCATCATTAAAAATGTTATCATATCAATAAACCAAATACATTTTCTATGTCCAAAACCTTTCTAATAACTGTCCACTTCCTATGCAAGTATTAGTTTTGGTGTAAAAAGTAAACTATAGTAACTGCAGCTTTATTTCCGAAATTCCGTACCATTCTCTTACGCACTGACTGTAAAACGTGAGTCAGTAATTACATAAAAATAAATTACCGTGCTGACAGATATTCTTTCATAGGTATTAACGATTACATATTTACTTTTTGCGAAAAAAATAAGATATATGTATTCTTATGTACAATTAGTGTACTGTACTTAAGTGTAACGTGGCATGTGACTATGCTGACTACATATATCTTTTTAAATGTAGTATTAAGTATGATCTTGTTGATAGCAAAATTGCAACTAGATAAATACTAATACTACGGATACTTATTCAGGATTTATCTACAAGTATCGATACTCATTTCACCATTAGCTGAAAAAAGAACATCAAAAAGAATGAATGTCTTGTGTAGAGAAAGACTGACCTAATAAATTGTAATATTTGATTTTAACATATGACCGAATAAATATTTCTGTGTCGTAATAATTAGTAGGTACTAAGTACTCATTCACTAAAGCAATTCAGCTGTATTTTTTATGGCACAATGGAAATGGAATTTTGCACTAATCCTATATAAATGATTATAAACACTAATCGCTCAGCTTAACTGATAAATCTCATTTACATACATTACGGACACAATTTCTACTAGGAAAGGGTATTAAATACAAAGTATAAATCTTTAGGTATAAAAATGCTGCAGAAGTGAAGTCTAATTTAAAAGGTCAACTATTGAGCTATGCTGTATGTGAAAGATTAATTAAATATGCTAATAGATTGTATTGTATCATGCTAAAGGTAAATACGCGTGCATTGTTGTAAACAACACAACAAATTGTTCTACATAAACGTTTTATTTTTTTTATTTTTCAGTATGGAGGATTTCCACAACTAAGCAGAATATTTCCACCAATATCTTCGAGCAGTTCCACAAGCTCGTCTACAGACTCTGACATTCGGGTTTCCAAAAGGTTTCGGTTTCATAGAAAATGGTGTGCGTGTGTATTTATTGCGGTTCTTTTCGTGGGGATAGGTGCAGCAGCTGGAATTTACTTTGGATGTAAGTCACTTTCATTAAATCTCTAACTAACACTTTTCCCCTAGGTAATTATTTCATTAAAATTAAAGGTTCATGTAAAGCTCAAGATGCAAAAATTGGTATAGACTATAATATGCACATGAAATAGAGTAGGGTATTGTAAGTGCGTTTGCCTTGGCTTGCTACATATTGCATGTAAACTCTTCAAAGCATAGAACATATATTCACACCAAACATTTTAAGAATGTAAAGTTGTTTTTGTCACTGATGGTATTTACTTGGCATGATATTACTTTAATTTTCCTTCAACGCAAGTTTTAATTTAGATAAAGAATATGGGTATATAGTATATAAAATATATATAGAATATAGGTATGTACGTAGGTATACATTAAATTTATTTTTAGACACATCATTCTCTACTTCATTCTTAAATAGTGTGGAAACAAGTGTAGCTTTCCTTTATCTTGCGGTGTATCACTCTCAGTTTAGTTTAAATGACTTACTGGTAAATACACAAAATATGCCGTACTAAATTGTCTCTTCACCACTGGCGGAAACGGAAGGAGAAGATTAGAACTCTCTAAATGCGAATTATGGATATAAGATGAGACGTTTATACAGATAGCCACAACAGCAGTCAATAAATGACAGTACGAAAGATGAATACGCATCCTGCCCCACAAGAAATGTGATATTAGATATTGTGCATTTTATAGGGAACATTAGTGTGCAATTTTCGTTAAGTGAGAGAAGAATGACACTGACGGAGAATGCGATGCAAAGATCCTTAATTTTGTTATCACTTTCAAAATTTATTAATACGTTTAGGCACAGGTACTAACTGCATGAAATTGAGCATTATAAATGTTTGTGTGTAGATAAAATACAAAGCACATGAAACTTATTTTCTTATTAAATTATACATAATATGTGCACTACGTACGTACGTACGTACGTACGTACTGAAATTGATCAGATTCGGCATAAGTTTCAATTTACATGCAGTGCTAAGCTGAGTATACTTAATCCTGGTGCTTGTATGATATTTAGCGGAGTATTTTATTGAAAGTAATGCGATGATTGTGATGTGTCACTTTTTAATGATTTGGATGTGTCAGTCAGGGACGCAGGTGCTGTTGCCTCAACTCACTTGTACTTTTTCCACTTTGCGATTTCATGGTGTGTTGTTCATAGGTTACTGGTGTAGTGTGTGTAGTCATTACTGTAAACACGAGCTTGCTTGCAAATTCTGTGGTTTGACTTATTGTCACTTATTCACAACGGTTTTTATAGTTTTCTTAGAAAGTAAAGCAGAGAGAAAAATCACAGTATGGGACAACACATTGTCACACAACCATAACTGTGCCCACTACTGCAGTTAGTTTTATTTTTCCATGAAAATTGCAAATTGCGAGTAAAAAAGTATGGGAGTTAAAAGTTCAATGAGCCAAAGACTAATTCTGCTTGTTTATTTGTCTCTAAATCTGTGATTAGGGCTAGAAATTATGAGAACTGCTGCGTATTTCACCATCTTAAGTTTTTGAAAGTTCCTTTGCATGCAATTTACTGATGTACATATGTCTTAAAAACTTTCTGCCATTCATTGTCACTTAGTTGACATTTAATGTTTGTGATTATGCAAGATTTGGAATAGAAGTACTTAACGAAGGCTGAAAAAGTATCTCCCACAATCAGATTACTTCTACGTGTACATACGATGTAACTTAGAAGTTGTTTCTCTCTTTGTACGAGGATATACGGACATTACGGATGCAATGAGAGACTGTTGTGATTTAATGATATTAATGATGACGTATATATATTCGTTAGATAATTAGGTTCCTTGGAAGTGTTACACTGTACTGCGTAGATGAAAGTATCGCAATTTCAAACATTTGGTAACTTGGTATGATTTATGATTGCGTGCCTGTATTATTATGACTGTATCATTAAATTAGTGTAGATTTTTACTTAGAAGTAAGAAGATTGTTCTTGTGGTTAACATTTTATTTAGGCAATTATCATTAAAGAATGTTGCAATTTGTACATGCGTTCATTTTTGCTTTTTCATGATTTACAGATCAGTTCTTGAGTCTCACACCAGCAATGGAACAATTATTTCGAGGCTCTTTAACAATAACACGGGGTGATACTTACAGTGACAATCTTCTGAAACCAGACTCGACTATATTCAAAGAGAGAGCTTCAAAGTACAAAGATATCATTGACACACTCTACTCTCAAAGTTTGGTCAAAAATGCATTTTTGGGGTCTGAAATTCTTGCGTTTGACGGGTAAAGAAACTGTTTTGTATATTCACGATTTTCACTTTTGTATATTTCGATCTCGATGTGGCTGAATGTATAAAATGAATATTAATAATGCTCTTTTAGTCTTGAAAATGGTCCTCTAACGGTTTTCTTCAACATTCATGTCGATACTCATCGGATTCGTGTGGACGCTGGTGATCTTTTCATAATTTTAGCAGATGCAATTAGAAACACAAACGGAGTACTGAAAGGAAACATTTTGGTCGACCAGGATTCATTGGAAATTCAAGGTATGAATAAATGTTTACACATCTTTGGCTTTTCTAACAATTCTTTAAGGTTTCGAAAATGTAATTATTGTATGCATTCCATGAATTTGTAGAAAGAAGCATAGCATTTTTGTATTTGCCCTCAACGGAGCGGAGTTACGTTTATGTCAGCAACAATGACACATCAAATGACATTAGCATGAGTGAAGATGACATGGAAGTAGAAGCTACTAAAACAAAAGGTCGGAATATATTTGGAGGAAGAAGTGTAATAAGATCTGAAACAGAAGAGGAATCTTCAGAACCATCGTTGCCACCACCATCCTCCTCCTCTGCTCCCGAAGAAGATGACGATGCGGTCACCGCACAATCAGCCAATTCCTTTTATCATGAGCCTGCCGATAAACCCAAGAATGATCAATGCATTCCAATGAACGTGGATTTCTGCTTGAACATCACCAATGCCACCAGACAAAGAGTAGTGGATGATACGACGATGATTCAGTTGGCTTCCGTTGTGGAGTCTCAATGTTACCCCTTTGCTGCTCATTTCATCTGTTCCTGGGGTGTTGCATGTAAAAAGAATGAATTGCTGGATATCAACGGTGACCCTTTGCAACCATGTCGGGATTATTGCGATGAATTTATGGCGAATTGTGGCCACAAACTTCCACACAGCATCAAGGAGAAGATTCAATGTGGAGGAGAATGGAAAGGTGTTGGCACCTGCATCACTAAACCGGGATGTGTAGAAAACCTTTATGTATCAGGGCAAGGACAAAGAATTTGTGACGGAGTAATGGACTGTGTGGATTTCTCAGATGAGTTACATTGTCCGTATTGTCCTCCAGGAAATTTCCATTGTGGGGCAGGCAGAGAATGTATCCCTCCAGAAAAGAAATGCGATGGTGTAAGATTTAATATTAATTAATTCCCCGGTTATACCCCATTAATTTCTTTAACCGTTACTGTAATTTTAGCAGCATATAACATTTGCATGAATCTGTAATTATCATGAATGTTAATTTTATGTATATCGCTTTTAACTTCTTAGGTGATTGATTGTCCAAATGGCAGTGATGAAAAAGCTTGTTGTAAGTTTGACAATAGATTTTTTTTAATTCCTTAATTTGTAACTGATTTCTCATGCAAATCTTTTGTGATTTGATATTTTAGTAACACTCGCACCATCATCTGAAGCGGCTGGCTACGTTCATCAGTATTTCAACGAAGGCTACCTCTTTGTTCACGATCAAGTATTGTCCTTTTTTGATATTTCGTGTATCATTCAAACATAATATGCAAGATATTTCTAATCTTCATGACTTTTCCTTATTTATAACAGGGACGTCTTGGCAAACTATGTGTGGAGCGAAACGATTCGAAAGCCGGTTCATTGTGGGAGCCAGAGTCTCAATTGCTACTTGACAATATTGGTTCCTCTGCTTGTGAATTATTAGGATTCCGTAAAGTAGCGTTTGTTCGAGTACAACCTGATACTGAAATCGCAAATGACTCGCAGGATGGTAGTTCCGGAACTTATGTAAGAATTCAAGATCCTGGATCTTCTTCAGAAGTCACTTTTACAGCGGGACCGTGTCCAACAAAAAAAGTATTATACGTCGGCTGCAATCATTTGGGTAAAAGCTAACTAATCCTACATTATGCAACTCAGATTTTATAAATACCGTTTCATGCTAAATGCAAATGAATATTGCATATTATATTTACATACGTGCCTATATCTATTTAACCCTAATTAAGGTAACAACTCTGCTAGTTATGTAATTATGTAATTGTGTGTGTATCCAGAATGTGGGCAAAGACCTTCACATCAAAGAAAATCGAAAGGACAAGTTGGTCATGGAGACTGGCCTTGGCATGCTTCACTTCTTAGAGACAATGAACACGTGTGTGATGCAACATTGGTAACTTCTCAATGGCTCTTGACATCTCATCAATGTTTTCTGGACAAATCTAAAGCAAAATGGACCGTTCATTTCGGGCGTGTGCGAATGTCAACAACATCCCCGTGGCAGCAGGAGAGACGCGTTGTAGGAATGGTCAAATCTCCACTTGGTGATAATTTAGTTCTCATCAAAATGGCTTCTCCAGTTATATTCTCTGATTTTGCTCGACATGTTTGTTTGCCTGATGAACCAACGGAAGGACGTACTGGTATGGGATTTCCTTCTTGGGAAAAAAGACCTGGAAAATGTATTCGTCTTGGCTGGAGCAAGCAAGGTTAGCATTGATTTCCTAAAAACAAAATTATTGCTGTAACTACTATAATATATCAATGTTAACTATTTAAAATGTGATTTCAAGCAGATGAACTCGTTGAAACATCAATGCACCAATTATCTCAAGACTCATGTCATCCTATTCCATCAGCAGCAAACAATATTTCAAAAACGTCGATGTGCTTTGAAAACGATCCTCCAGGGCGAGATTGTTTACGAGAACTGAAGATTTACCCAGGGGGTCCTGTATTTTGTCAAAACGAGGATACAAAAGAATGGGCACTGGCTGGTATCGCTCCATTGGACTCTAGACCCAAATGTGGAATAGAAAAATTTCGAATATCTTCGATTGGTGGAAGTACAGAATGGATTTTAAAAACTATTGAAGCTCTGTCGAATGCTGCATAGTTTTAAATGAATTTTAACTAAACTAATAAATTATTACTAATAGGTTTTGTATAATTTTGTATGTATTTTTGTATGAAAGGTGGAACTATAATCTAAGAAATACCAATTGCATATCTGTACAATATTTAATTATAAGCACAGTAGCTGTACTTTTATACCATAAAGGGGATGACCACTTGTAAAATTCCGGACCAAATAGTAATATATAGATATAGAGGAATGAAGTTGAATTTTCTTCAACTACAGCGGTTTATCAGAATAAATAAAAAAAGTAAATACGAAGCAAATCGTTAATTTTATATTTTGAACATATTTATTTACCGTAACATAACTTTATAATCCATTGATTCGTACACAGACAAGATATGCATTAAGTTATGTAATACACTCCAGTATTTTATTGCATAACTTAATGTCTTAAGGATTGTCCATCCTAATTACTATTCGTTAAATCAAGTAATTTCCTATGAAGAATAATCGATTCATATGTAAGCAACATGATACACAAGGCATTAACCCCTTATTATCTACAAAATTAGTACATCTTGCCAGATCGTGCTTTTTCTATATATTATGCAGTATAAGTAATAAACGCATGCAATTGTCCTATTTAGCTTTTTCATATATAAACATAAAAAAATAACGAGATTAAAAAGCATAAAAGCTACTTATAGGAAATAAATAAAATAATAGCGAATGCTACATTATAGGTATTGCTTATTTTTAGACGGAAGACTAAACGAGACGATCGTGCATTATATTCTAAACTTTTATACACTAAACTAAACTGCAGGTCATCAAAATATTAAACTTAACTTAAACTTAACATTATCATTTGCGTCATATCATTTACATAGTGTAAATCGCAGTCAGCGTATAGTATGTTCTGGAAAATGAAAGTAGGTCTGCATAATGTGGTAGTTCAATAAGCTGAAATGGGGATAGACAATAAATTGAGTTGACTTCAATTTGTCCCAATTGTCTCAATGGCTTTTTGATTAAGTTTAATGGAAACTTGCGAATGTTTAAGTATGTACTACAGATACATGGATTTGGTAGTATCGTTTGTATGTGTGCATCAAATATCTGTATTTTTAGTCCATATAGTTCCTATATAAATAGTACTAATACAAATGAAATGCAGACAGAGCCACTCCTAAATTGTAAATGCAGACTTATTTTTTCTACAGAATGACATGTCTTAAAACGTAAATAAATTGGAATTTAGTGTGTGTTTAGTTTAGTACAGTTGCAACTTTGTAGCAATGATCTCTGCCCAAAAATAATTTGTGAGTGACGAAAACTAAACTTCATTCTAAATCTCAACCCAACATATTTCACAACATAGTCAGATTTATTTCATCTTCCAGTCGTATAAAATACCAAGCTTTGCATGTTTTTAAAGCAAAGCTTGTCTATTTGTGTGTAAAGACTAACGTGAAACTGAAAACAGTATGAGAATGGGGAGTGCGATATTTACCACGGCTCTTCGATTTTTTTACATTCTAATAGGGATAATTATGTTAAGCAATTACATTACAGAATGTGAATCAAAGATAGAGGATTGTGTAAATTGGTGCAACACGGAGTATTCTTCATGTACCAATGAAAGTAAGTATTTATAATTGCTCATTTTATTAATTTCAAATCTGATTCATCAGTTGAGACTTGAGAAAGATTTGCATCTTGTTTCTGTATTTTCATGCAATTTTAATTACATTACTTAATCTATACTCTTTATTTATTTTTTATTTATTTATACATACATATAGAAGTAAATCCTATCTGTACCATAAAATAATTTGCAATTTACATGGAGGTTCTAATACAAGTGTAGTAGTGTATGTATTAGATAGGTACTATAGAAGTAGAAGTATGACATGATGGATTTTTAAAAAATTTGCATCTTTTAATTCATATTTATACCCGATGCAAAATAATTAGCTATTTACTTTCTAGAAACTTTGTACAATTCAAATGATCATTGTAAACTTTTAAACTCTTTGCAGTTGCTAGACATATGCCATCATCACCGGACGACTATTTGCCCTGCCATTACCAGTGGGAAACATGCGAAAATAATTGCAATAGCGACACATCATAAAAGCTTCAATAATCGTACTATTAATTAATAATCACACAATAATCAACGTTTTTTTTTGTTTTTATCCATCATCTATAAGATGTTCACTCCATTATATGACGATTTTTATAAACACGCAATAAATTAAATTCTTAACATTGAAAAATATAACCGTTGGCATTTCCTATATCTAATACAGTAGAGAATATTGACGTAATGCAATACGCACGAGGATGTACTTATCACATTTTAATTTACTCTCGTCTCATCTCGAAAAATGTCTTTCATAATAATTTGTACATGCATTTAATAATTAACAGAGACAGGACATGCAGTGTTTAGAGCCAGGGTCCATACGTTCAGAGTAACATAAGAGGCTTCTGCATATAACACGCTTAAAAGATCAATATATAATAATATTAAAATGTTTATCACATTAGATGCTTTAATTTATTTATTTATTCATATGTAATGTATGTACATAGACACAGCTTAAGATAAAATATTATTTGCGTTGTGTCGATCTCGTTATCTAAGTATAAGTTATAGCTATAACCTCTCAGCTCTCTTTGCAAAGAAGTTTTCTTAACAATTTTATCGACTGCTTTACATATTTTATGTCGATATTTCATGGTTGGACGAACTGTTAGAAGTTATGCACAAACAAGTACCTACTATACGCAAACACAATTCCAAGTCAAAAATTATTTGTAGAATCTAAAGAAGTGATAAATCGTTTGTGTATTTTTGCTTATAATATAATCTCGTATCAAATTATTGACAGAGTACAAAATGAATTTATATTTAATGTTGTTAGTTTATACATTTTTTTCTTTATTTTGCTGTTCATTGGGCCAATTCACATTTCAAACGGGGTTTTACGATGTTCCGGTAAGACAAAATAATTGCAAGTTATAGAATCTCAATTAAAAATGTTTGCAAGTATTATTATTCATTAAACTGTTACACTTGTTCAAACACGCAGATTGACCATTTTAGCTTCACTTCTCAAAAGACGTTCAAAATGAAGTATCTCTATAATGACACTTACTGGGACAAGAACTGCAATGGTCCTATTTTCTTTTACACCGGCAATGAAGGAACAATTGAACTATTTGCTCAAAATACAGGATTCATGTGGGAAATTGCTCCTGAGTTTGGGGCACTATTGCTCTTTGCAGAACATCGATATTACGGAGATTCAATGCCTTTCGGCAATGATTCTTTCACAGTAAGATGATTTTATTATTCTACTAACTAGTTGCTTTCATTTTGTACCATAATGAAACAAGGTTTCTCAAATATTAAGTTTAATATTGACAGATTACGATTACGCTTCTATAGGAAATGCTACTTCTTATGTTATCTTATTCTCATTATTCATTTCATGCAGTCACCCGACAAGACTGGATATTTAACTTCAGAACAAGCGTTAGCAGATTTTGCAGAGTTCCTGGTTTGGTTCAAACAGCAAAGAAATGCAAAAAACAGCCCTGTGATTGCATTCGGAGGGTCTTACGGAGGAATGCTAACTGCATGGATGAGAATTAAATATCCACATATAATTCAAGGGTAATTTCTAATGTTCTCACATAGTCTCATTCTGTTAAACACAAATGTTCAGATGTGAAATCATTGTAATTATTGTAAAACGTAAGTTTACATACTTATTATAGGTAAATTATTATTTTTACATGCAATTTTAGCAAAAAGACTGATCGAACAAATGCATTTAACCGAATCGACATTTCCACCAACTAAAAACTCACTATTAAAAATTAGAGCATAATGTTAAAATGAAAATTGAGGGGCTTGAATTAAAATAGGTTCTGAAATGATATTACAGGGGAATTGCAGGTTCAGCCCCGATACTTCAATTTGCTGGCCTTACTCCTTGCATAAAATATGGACAAATTGTCACTGCTGATTTCGACAGAGAGTCTCTAAATTGTTCTAATACAATACGGAAATCTTGGAATTTTATTAATTTATTGGGGGGTTCAGGTAAATATTTTTGGCGTTTTGGAGTTGTGACTGAAATAAATTGGCTATAGTTTACCAATTAAAATCATTGAATAGTAATAATAAATGTAACATCATAAATTTGGGCTTTATAATGCAGATGCAGGAAGAAAATGGTTGACAAATACTTGGAGACTTTGTAAAGCCTTAAAAACATGGGACGATGTAGTGGATCTAAAAAACTGGCTTGTAAATGTATATGGCTACTTAGCAATGGCTAACTACCCGTATGCGACAGAATTTATTGCACCTTTACCTGGAAATCCCATCAAGGTATCTTAAAACCATATTATTTTTACATATCATTAGTAATAGGATGAGACCATAGAATTACCATAATTATACCGTATTGCTGCTTCAGAATCAAAATTAAGGTTGGTCGACCCTGGGCGCAGCTCAAGTCATACGTACCCGTCATAATATGTAAAATTAATTCTGCCAATCTCCGAAATAAGGCCGTATCTAGGATTCACCAATTGTGGAGGGGGCAGGAGTCGAGAGATTTAGAGAAAGCGCAGAGGCTAAAAATGAATTTTTTGTCAAATCATGCGTTTTTATCCGGAATCTGGGTCTGGGTGGGGGGAGGGTGTTCAAGTCCTGTGAGATCATATGTAGACACGCCCTTGCTTCCAACGCACTTCACCGAATTTTTAAACTTTCACATAACCTCTATATAAGTACTTAGAAGTTTGAAATGCCTAGGAACCTATTGTTAGAAGTTAATTGTTTTAGCATCTTCCAAATTGCCGGTGTGTTCAGGCATATCAGGTCGTGTCAAAGTTTGAAAACACTCGGTGAAAGACTTTGGGAGATATGGGATATGGCTGCATCAGTACCTACACAAACGACAGATATAGACTAAAACTGGACTATGGACCAATACACTCAGGGTCGACCAGCCTTAACATGTAATTTTCCAACGATGTATATATGTATTCAATTTTTGTGAATATCAAGGCTGTATGTCAAGAATTAACGAATCCAAACCAACCCGATAAAATTCTTTTGAAACAACTTTTCAATGCTGTAAGCATTTACTTCAACTACACGGGGACTGTCGGTTGCTTAAACACTGCAGATGAAGCATCAGATTCTTTAGGCACGCTTGGCTGGGATTATCAGGTGTGGTTTCGTAAATGGCTCTAGGTTTTAATAATTACTAATTTCATAATTGTATCGTTTAATTAACAAAACTTGGACATATATTTTAAAATCCTGCACTACAAATACAGATACTAATAAAAAGATGAAACAAACGCTTCATTATAATTTTACGATTTGGACGAATGCTTTTAGATCGAACATGAGACTCGTTACTGAAGTTATTTTGTTAACGTAATGTTATAGGCCTGCACGGAGATGGTGATGCCTATGTGCAATAATGGTGTAAACGACTTTTTTGAAGTAACGGAGTGGAATTTGACACAGTATGAGGAATTCTGTGAGAAAAAATGGAATGTGAAAACAAGACCTTTTATGGCAGAAATTATTTATGGAGGAAGGGATATTAAAGCTGCTTCAAATATCGTCTTCAGGTATATATTTTCTTTCGCTCTGAACAAGAAAGCACGAAAGAGAAAATATGTTTTCCAGCTATTAACTAGTTTTACAATTTATACTTGGCTATTGAAGTTATATTTTAAATATGACAAATAATTTTTTTCGTTTTAGCAATGGATTGTTGGACCCTTGGTATGGAGGAGGAGTTCTCAAGAATTTATCCGATAGTTTAATAGCTGTGATAATTCCTGAAGGTGCCCACCATTTAGATTTACGGTCCTCTTCCCCTGAGGATCCACCTAGTGTGATTCAAGCTAGAGAGCTTGAAAAAGCTCAAATTCGCAAATGGATTAAGGAATATAACGATGACCGAGAAGAGTACCAAATTGAAAATAATTTAGTTAACTAAAAATACTTGAAAGGTTAAATTTCTTCCCTTTAAATGACATGTCTTTAGTTGCATGCTTGCATGTATTCTAAAGCTAATTTTGTTATAGTATAAAATGTTGGTACGTAAATATTATTATGTGAGTGAAAGTCAAGGGTCAATTCAATTTTTGATTCGGTTTTTTAAATGCTCATTATTGTATTTTTGAAATTTTCTGGTCAAAAATAAAAGAATTACTACAATATGTTGCATATCCGACAGCATGAAAACCATCGGAACTTATCATCGGATACAGCTTTGATAAGGTTCGTTGTGTTTTTAGTAACAATGTCGATTGTGTTAATATTGTTTTCAGCCTATTTCACAAAACATTAGATTCAACTGACAAAGTCCAAATTATCTTATGCTATGACTTTCAATGATTCAATAAAAATGAAACCTTTTTGTTTAATCGCTTAATTTGAGTGTTATGAGAGGTAACAGTTTGACCCATATCGATGGCTTGGTGTTTAAGACCTCCAATGTGTTCATTTATTTCTTCCAAATTCTTATTTGCTTCTTTGACCGCAGTAACTCTAAAAATGTAAAAAAATGGAACTGAAAGTAAGCAATTAGGTACTAAATGTATAGGATTTAACTTAAACTGTAATTACATTTAGAAAAGGAAAATCATACGAATCGGGTTGAGCAGTTTTATTTTTCAGGCTAATAGAAGGGTTGTTATTCTTATCATCGGTGATAGTGTTTGCTTCCAACATGCTAAGATCAACATTGTCTTTGTTCGATTGTCGCTTAAAATTATCATGTTCCAATGGTGAAGGCTTTTTGTTCTTTGAATCAGTTTCTCGCTTGTTTCTTAAGAAAAATAACCACAGTTTAGAATTACACCCATGACGTTCCGGCTAAAATTGTTTATCGAAAGATATTTTTGTACTGTATTGTAAAAAACTAACATTTTCTTCTTTTTAGGGCAGCAAAATATACAACAAGGACATTTTTCCAGAGCAGTCATTTCCTTTATATGCTTTTCAGATTTTAATAGACTTGTGTGGACATTATCAAGACCTTTCTCGGTTCTATTCAGCGTATCTTATTCAGAACATGTTCATATCATATTTAGCATGATTCATGCAGATATACTAAATTCTTTACAGCTTATGAGTTATTTTAATGAATAAAATCTGAACCTCCTTGCTTATGAAGCATTTGCAAAGTTTGTGCTCCTGCATCCTGACTCTAGAAATTAAACAAATGAAACACATACGAAAATAGACTATATCTACATACATATCAACATAATATTTTAGGCTAATTACGGATTAAAAATAAATAAATTCGAAATTATCATATGATGCCTTATACAGAATAACTAACAGTTTTCTTTATAAAAATGATTTACTTACTTCATGAATAAGCCCGAGCATTCGTCTAGTGCTATTTAGAGACTGAGGAAGGATAAAGATTATTTTCATACAACAAATCATATTTTTATAAACATGAAATAAGACAAATGCTAATAATATATTTTAATAGTAATAATAATAATAATAAACAGAGTCTTTTTATGATTAACATACTTCATTGGTAATGTGAGTGGTTTTATGTGTAATTTCCCCATTGTTCCCGGAATTACTCATCTTGAGATTTTGGAGCTGCGGATTAAAGAATAGCGGCGGTGTTAATAAATCTTTTGAGTTTTCAGATTTCTTTAGATGTAAGAATTCTGTATATCGTTTTTAATAATGTTTTAATCTCCATCATGGTGTTTAAAGTTTCTAGGGCTGCAGACTGCAGAGCAGACATTTAAAATTTTGCATTATCATAATACTCAAAAGTTTCTCAAAAGCAATTAATAATTCTCAACTGAAGTAATCTTGCCAGAAATAAGCCCAAAACAGATATCGAATGCTTGAGTCACTTGAGTGATTCAGGTGGACATTAATTATCACATCATTAGATGAAGAATTTTTAACAGAAATGTAACTTTTTATTTGACTAGTAGGAATAAAAGTAAAAATTGCTCATTTTATTAAGTACCACAGTTAACTTAAAACTTACTGTTAGTTTGTGAATATGAATAAGCCATATGCCATACCTCTTAATGTTGAGCGGGGCAAAATGAGAAATGCTTTTTAGAGAAATGGAGAAAACAAATGAGAAAGTTCATATTTAAAATTTAACTTTCACCATATCGGTGAAGCAATTCCGGGCTAAATGAAAGTTCAATATACAGGTTCTTTTTACACTACAAACCATAAATATACATTTTATTGCTACTCGTGTACTCGTGTACTCTAACAACAAATCTCACATAGTCGCATCCAACTCACATCTTGCGAAATCCATGTGGCGGATTGAGCGGTAACCATTTACTAGTACTTACAGAACCGACCGAATAATCAGTCAAAAATTCGGGGTTAGTGTTAATTTGTAGATTACAAATACTATGATAAACTCTATGATACTGTGAAAAAGAGTGAAAGATTAAAATAAAATAACGAGGAAAGCATTAGGGAATTATACATTGAAATGGCAGGTCGTAGATTTGGCTGTAATGTGAAACACTTTATATATTTATCAAATAAAAATTGTCTTTCTCTTGTAAAACCCGAAATAATAGCATCAAGATTGTTCAGTAACAGAAAAGTGCATAACATTGATCCAGCTGGAAACATACATGAAAAGATCGGGGAGGAAGAAAGTGGCTCTAAGTTTTCTGTTCAAGACACAAATCTTAAACCACAAAGTGATAAAATTCTGAATCAAGTTAAAGGGAGTCCAGAAAAAGAAGTGGACAATAACAAAAACAAAAGTATTGGTTCGCATAAAAAGTCTCGAAATAAAATGACACAACACTGGATTACGAACGCGGAAGAAGTTTTCGAGCGATTGGATTGGAAAAGACTGTTAGATGAAAGTAGACAATTCGAATTTAAAGAAGATATCAAGAGAAGGCAGAGTGAAGTTGATATAGACAAAATTCGCAAAGTGTGGAATCTTTTCCAAGAAGCGAAGAAAGACAATAGAACTGAAGAAGCAAAAGCATTGCAAGTAGAACTATTGTCAAAGGGTCTCTTTTGGCCAAATTTTTCACATCCGGCATCTTCAAAATGCTCAGATGAAGAACCGACGGTAATTTATACACACGGAGAGGCAAGAGATCCAAAGGGATTGACAGAATTTCATGAGGTAAGTGCTTTCTTTCGTTTCCAATTTAATTTTTAAACGAATATATTGAAAATTGTAATCACGTCATAATACGGATTGTTTTTTTCAGTTTTGCACGAAAAAAGGTTATTTACGGCTCGCGGAATTGGGAAATCTGGCCCTAGACGGAAGCTATGTACTTCTGGTGAGTTTCGTCAGAATTAACTATGAATCATACTAAATCCATTTGAGAGAAAGTGCTAAACTAGTTGTTAAATTAACAAAGGGTCCTTTAGCGGAACTGGAACAAACTTTGATTCGTTATTCGCTATCGGAAATTGAAGCTGTTGGATTTAAGACCATTGTCGCTCCGGACATTTTAGAACCGCATGTAATAGAATCGTGTGGGTTTCCAACTCGGGGTGCAAGGGACCAGGTAAGTGCATTTGTAAATAACAAAGAATAATGATTACTTACAAGTAACGAGGATAGAATCTGACCTGCATAAAATATGACATTAGGTTTATTGGTTGGAGTCACCTGGAAAACCTGACAAGGAGTTATGTCTTTCTGGAACCGCAGAAATGGGAATTAGTAGTTTGTTGGAAAATAAAGTCTTCCATGAAGCTGATTTGCCTCTTAAGTTGGCTGCAGTTACCCGATGTTACAGGGCGGAAACATCAACAATAGAAGAAGAAAGAGGAATTTATAGAGTTCATGCATTCAATAAAGTGGAAATGTACGGATTAACTGCCAATGAAACTGGACTCGAAAGTGACGAGTTACAAAATGAAATTAAAGATCTTCAGCAAAACATGTTTTCAAAGTTGGGATTACATTTCCGGACGTTGGAAATGCCGCCTGTTGAACTAGGAGCAAGTGCACACAGAAAATTTGATATTGAAGCTTGGATGCCAGCAAGAAACATGTTTGGGGAGATTTCCAGTTGTAGTAACTGCACAGATTTCCAAAGTCGTCGTTTAAACATTCGTTACTTGCCTAATAATTCTTCCGAGCTTAAATATGTTCACACTGTTAATGGAACTGCATGTGCTGTTCCAAGAATGCTAATCGCATTAGTGGAAACTCATCAGTCAAATGATTCCGTTAAGCTCCCATCTGCTTTAAATGCTTTCACGATTCGGAGTTGGGATGAATCTGCGTTTCCTAATGTTCACAGCATAATTTTGAGAGGTAAATCTCAGCAGGAGAAATACACAGATGATTATAGGGCTTGGTTAAGTTAAGAATAATTCTTAAGGTTATTTCATGTGTGTGAGGCAAAATAAAATATTGTAACGCTAGTCTAATCTTCGTATTTTGATACTGCTTTGTTTTTTGACAATATTTCGTTATCGTGTAAGAGTAAGATGAATGCATACACTAAACTAATATTTTATTTCATTTCATTTCATTAAATTTAATACCTAACCAAGCAATTTATGACATCATGAATTAAATTATGCCACAAAGACAAACAAAGACCCACTGTCCAGCCAGAGTACTCTTACCACTCTTGTTTTATCTTCATGTATGCGATAATTCCATTATCTTATAATATAAGACTATTTTTCATATGGATAATAAAGTCCGTAATTCCAATTCTATCCAAAGCAAAGCATTTAATACTTAATTAATTTCCCAGTATCACCGTTATTTATTTCCCCTTTTAAATTCTAATGCTGAAAAGTAAATGACAATTAGGTACATTTAGTTCAACAATCACTAACCGTTAAATAACATTAAAGCTTAAATAAAACAAAACAAAATACGAACATCTCATGAAATCAGTCAGAATAGTAATTTGTTCAATAAAAGACTAACTAATCGTAAGTAAATGTCCGTTATAGTATACCTCAACAGCGGAAATATGAATAGTAAAGAATTAAAAATCTTTGTATTTGTGTAGTAAGGCCTGTTTTCCATTGATTCGGCCCATTCAATTATCGGCGACAATTTTTCTCACCATGAAAGGCAATATTCCTTGATTCCTATAATAGGCCACTTCTGCTTCGGTATCGATTCGTACAAGAGTAGAAAATTCAAGCCCAGAAGATGCCTAAAATGCATACAAGTCAAAATTAGTAAAATATTATGCAAAGGAAAGATTATTTTCCCAATATGCAAATATGCATGCATACAGTGCTGGCAATTATGGTTCGCAATGTATTCTTATGGGACAGAAACAAAGGAAATCGAAGATTAACTAAAACATATACAATAATTTACATACTCGAACAGTAAGCTGTTGTTTAGGTTTTATGTTGTCGGATACAGGGATTTCAAAAGTGTCCGTTGCGTTTATTCCTAGTGATTCAGCAGTTTGCCCTTCCAAATATTGCAAAGGAAGAATGCCCATTCCAACCAAATTTGATCGATGAATTCTTTCGTATGATTCCGCAATAACAGCATTTACTCCCTAGATAGCAATAACAATTAACATATTTTTTGTTCTTCCTTTATACAAAAGAAGTTTAAATATTATTAAAATTGCTAATTTACAAGAAGAAAAGGTCCTTTAGCCGCCCAATCTCTTGAAGATCCAGAACCATAATCTTTACCGGCAAGCACTATTAATTGTTTTCCTTCTTCTTTGTACCTTTCTGCCGCATCAAACACATCCATCTATTATAACACAACAATATTTTGCATTTTACAATGGCATTGTCATTTCAGCTTCATTAATTTTTCATTAACATTTACTAACGACCCGCGAACAATAACTAATGAAATTATTCCTGCATGAATTTTCATAAATATAAGTATAATCTAAAAACCTCTTCTCCGTCTGGGAAATGAAGTGTTCTGGGTCCTGCTTTGGTTACCAATTTGTTAACCAAACGAATGTTAGCAAAAGTGCCTCTAGCCATCACTGCGTCGTTACCGCGTCTAGAGCCGTAGGAATTGAAGTCCCGTGGAGTCAACCTAACCAAAATAGAAAGGACAAAAGAAATGTGTTAAAAGCTAATTCACAACTGACAATACGGATATTTTATAACTTCCAATCTACATTCTTTACATCCTCCTCCAATATGATAATAGTATTCAAGAGGGCTACTTTACATGCATTCCGAAGGGTACAACGAACAAAATCTATATTTACCCTCGTTCAGAAAGGTATCGAGCAGCAGGACTGTTCCGAGAAATGCTTCCAGCAGGACTTATATGGTCGGTAGTCACTGAGTCGCCCAGGTTGAGCAAGACATAAGCTCCATTGATGGACTGAACAGGCGGAGGAGTCTACAAATTCCAAATTCCATCAACGGTCAACTAAACATGTATTAATTAAATATTTCTACAACTTATGATAAAAAAGGAATCAGTCCAAAACACCTGTTTCATTCCTTCGAAAAAGGGTGGGTTTTTAATGTAAGTGGATTCAGCGTCCCATGGGTACAAAAGTCCTTCAGGAGCTTGTAACTCATTCCATTGAGCATTTCCTTTCTGGATGGTAGCATAAACCTCCTCAAACATGGCAGGAATAACATATTTCTGTTCCACAATGTGTATTTCATCTCGAAGTGGCCAAATCTCTCGTAAAAACACAGGGCCGTTTGATCCAATACCTATACCATTAGCAGAACACATAAAAACACATACGATTAAAAGGAGAGCATAAAATAATGAAATGATAATACGAAACACAAGTAACTTGTACAATACCAATAGGTTCTGTCTCAAAGTCAATGTCAACAGTTCCGGCAATTGCATAAGCAATTACAAGCAGTGGTGATGCCAAATAATTCGCTCTGAGATGAGCATGGATACGACCCTCAAAATTTCGATTGCCCGATAAAACCCCAGAACACACCAGATCACCCTAAAGCATTGAAAAGCATTAAATTCACGTAACATTAATTTGAGTATGGTTAAATATAGGTTGCATTTAAGTAGTTAGTTTTGAGAAACATGAAACAATTCATTAGTGTAAATATTTATCAATGGACAAACTTTCTCAACAGCTTCGGCCACAGGATCAGGTAAAGGGCCGCTATTTCCTATGCATGTCATACAACCGTATCCCACAATGTCAAAACCAAGCTTGGTTAAATAAGGAATGACGCCGCTTTCTTGTAGATAGTAAGTAACGACTCCAGAGCCTGGGGACAATGACGTTTTGATATATGGAGCAACGGTCAATCCAGCTTCTACCGCCTTTCGAGCCAATAACCCTATAAACAATTAAACTACAATAAAATAACACAGTCTTGTTTAAAATAGGAATAATGTCCGGCAACGGTCAACGAAAAACTTGCCTGCACCCAACATGACAGACGGGTTTGAAGTATTGGTGCATGATGTAATTGCAGCAATAAGAACCGAACCATGCTTGATAGTATACTCCTGATTGTCGAACACAAATGGGACTGTCGTCGCTAATTTGTCAGAAGGAATGCCGTAACCCTTAAATCCAATCTGAAATCAAAAGAAATCATATCATTACAGTAGTCGCGGTAGAAATTCCTATTGCAACAATTTATACATACTTAAATAGATTGCATAATTACCAAGGTTAGTCATAATTCGCGAAAATCTCGTCCAAAAAATCGCGTTTTCGTAATTCAAAAATCGCGAAAATTCGCGTTTTTTGGATGAAAAAATCGCGAAAATCGCGAA
>JABASD010001040.1:0-49518 GCA_019776165.1 Pogonognathellus flavescens | reverse complement strand
AATTCATCAAAAAATCGCATGTCAGTTCCTTATACTGAGAAAGACGGTTGCCAGGCTAACTCTAGATTTCTTGATAAGTACTATACGTGTATGTATACAGATATGTAGGCTGCTGTGGTATATTTTTCATTCTTCGATCCTCACTTACTTTTGTATCGACTGACTTTTGCAAGAGCAAAGTTGTATTCTGTGTGCCGTGCCATATTTCTTCATAATGTCCTAAAAACTGTCATCGTATACACTGAACGGATAGTACAATGCACACTTGGCCATTTAACTTGAGAGTATGTTGATTACTATGCGAAATCTTTGTGCAAAACTTCAAACAAACAACTCATTTGAGTCTCGTTCGACTAATGAGCATTTCATTTGTTTCCAAACTGCTAAATGGGATTTGTTTCACGGATTGTAATTCTTTCTACATCACCTACAACAACAAATAGAAAGATACCCTTCCATACTTAACAATGCCTCTACCATACGTTAATGCAATTTGTGATTTTCCTTTTCAGTGAGCAAAAGTCATCACCTCATTCTCTCGAAAATTGCCTTATACAGATTGTGAGAGACATGAGCATTGTATTGTAATCCGAACAAATAAGAAAATATTATTAAGTCCACTTATTGTAAGTTTAATACTTGTAAAGTTGAATCTTGTATCATGTATGCGTGTTTTGCCTTGCCTTCGTATGCAATAACCAGAGTGTCGCCAGTGTGGATGTGGAAAACCTTTTCTCGTTATTTATTTAATGACTATACCATTGTACTTCATCTCTTTACTCTATACGTGATATATTACATAGATATATAGCTGTGTAGGATTATGGCCGAGACTCAAGAAGACTCTTCATAATTCAAATTCATAACCTACTACACCAGAATGGCAAGAAAATTTATTACATTGCAAAAGAAACCTTAACACTAGTAAAACTAACCCAAAACTATCACAATAGCACAATAATGCCCAAAAAAGGTGGAAACGCGTGGACCAACAGATACCATCTCTGTCTGAATATCAATATGACTTCTAACTATATAGAAACACGTGTTAATAGAAAAAAATGCGATACAATGCACACAATATTAATATTGAGCAACAACCCTCGGATTCACATACCTTGCCTTACCGTATACGATCTCGTTGACAATGACCAATTTATTGAATTGAAATTCCAATCCTTTATTAAAACTCACAAGTGCCCTATATAGCCATTATAATAACTACACTCTGTGTCGTTCGTTCGTTCGTTCTTTTTGGTGGAAATACCAAGAAGATAATTTATTATGCGTGTCTATCCATACTAAAAAAAAGCAAGAATAAAAAAATGAACTTACCATAATTGCAATATAGTTCCTATAATGATACGGCAATGGTCCATCTCCTCGTAAGAGAAAATGATGAGTTCTAAGGAAGATTTCTAAATAATCAGGATGGTACGCCATCAGCTGAATTGTGTGATCGATACGTCCCGATGATAAAAATGCTTCAGAAAGTAATCGAGCCTGAAATGAAAAAAAATCATGATTAGCATTATTACTGTTATTATTATTGCTAGACATGAAGACACGGTATTCATTTAGAAAATGGATGGAGTTACAACAACCAAAAGACACTTCGGCCTACGACATGTCCGAGTTCTGGTTACAAATGGCAACATTTGCTAAATGTTAATCTCTAAGGCATATACACAATTGACCTCATCATGTACTATATAGTAAAGTAGTAGCAGTAGATTTAGCAGCAGCAGAAGTGTTAACACGCTTAAGTTTAATACGCGAATTTATTAGCTAACCTTTCTTGTCGTCCTTTTGTCTACAAAACTCCGTGCACAATCTCAAATCGGCAGAAAACAACGAAACAAAAAAACAAGATTCTTTCTCGGCTAAAAATATCCTCTAGGCAGATTATACAAGTACAGTAGTAGTATTAAATTTGCTATTGTATCATGTATAGCTTTGTAAAGTGAACACCCCGAAGAATACAGTGGGATTGTAGTTATAGTGGAAGTTGCTTACTTACTTAGCAGGACACTCAACCCAAATGAAAAATAAAATCAATAAAAGTCTGTTGTAATGCTACGGTTGTAAAAACAAAGTATATATAGTAACATCTTGTTTACTTACTTGTCCATGCTAAAATGCAAAACATCATGACATTACAATACAAATACTAACTATAATAGCCTAAACTAATGATTCATCCAATCCATAATATATGATACGTCCCATTAAACTGAAAATGCATACATTGCACTGGCAAAAAGTATTACCACTATACAAGCAATATAATAATAAATACCTAATCAAAGTAAATACATGACACATTGTGTTGCAATTTCATTAGCTAAGCCATACGTGCAAAGAAACACTCCGTGACTTTATACAGAAGGTCTTCAGTCTTCATAAACAAAAACAAAATTATCCTCAGTCTAAACGTCCAATCATATATACTTACATTTTTGCAGCAGTATTGTACAGTAAAAATATTTTCATGTGCAAAAGATGCATATAGGTTCTTTACAAACAAAGTGAATATTATATTGCATAAATATTTGTCAAGTACATTGCTATAAACCATATAGTAGTAGTAGTGCATTAAAACTGAATGATTTTCCTTCCTGAATTTAAACCTGACCAGATTAACTGCAGAACTGTATAACATGCACGAGCAGAATATCACACACAAACACACACCATATAGAGAGATATCCTAAACCGCACCAGGCAAAGCAACAAATGTACGTTTTGCCATGACATGACATACATATTATCATTATTATTATATTTGTACATACTTATTATTAGGTTTGAACACATTGGCCATTTGATTACATTTCGTATGCAAGAGTGTTATCTGTTTATATAATGTACACATAGGAATACAAACAGGAACAGTGTAACTGCACAGAGAGATACGATATATTTATTTATGAGCAAACTAACGGCAGTATTGATTGAAACTTTTATTTATTTATTTACAATATAGTAATTCAACTAAAGTCAATACAAACAGAAATGGTTCAACATTGTAGTCTGAATACAAATCTGGGCTGTTTAAGCCTTTGCATTCATTGACTGCATGCGACAACACCATCATTTCATAAAAACATTATTGCTACATTATCTCCAATACATTAATCCTTGTGTACCCATTTGCATATTATTACTATTAAACGTTCCTAATAGGACCCCATCACATTTATCTTCATGTACTAAAAATATCGCAAAAAATACATCTAAGTATAAGTAGTCCTATATAAAAATTTAATGTCTAGTATAATGCATGTAACTCTTGTAACTTATCAATTCTATAATAGTACTACACACGTTTAGTTCAAACACTTTGTATTTGTATTGCATCACATTACAGTAGTGTGATTTGTTTGTGTAATAATGAACACAGTGTGTATTTACAACATAATGCAATAATTTACACAAATCTGTTTCATTTGTCACGGAGCAGTTTATATATAGTGCAAAAGGATTACACGAAAGTGGCTCATCCCTGCCTTTTTCCTACGAATTATATCAGGAAAACAGTTCCGATCCGAATTGCAAACTTTAATACTTTGAGCAAACAATAAGCTGTGAAAATAGATGAGCTCACGTCACAAGTCACAAGCTAATGCTTACTAATGCTATTATTATGGAACGTTTTCTTTATCAAAATTACTGAAGGTCTGTGTAGACCAACGTACTAAATAAAAAGTATATACATTACACTGCATTAGTAATAAAATTGTGGTAATGGTAGTGCTTTCGTATAACATTACATTTTACACGTGTTAAAATGAGAGTGCTTCTGTTTTATATAGCACTGCTATAAAATAATGACTCAAACATAAATATCGTCCATAGTCCATAGCCTATATACAGTAGCTATCTTTATATAGAGTAAATGAAGAACTATTATCAGTTCTCGTGTATGTACATTGTGTTTGCCTGTTCCGTTTCTTGTTTAAAGATTAACACAAACCGCATGAATGTAATTTTTAGCCTGTCACAATTAAATTAGAGATAATTAGCGCAAACACAGCATTCCATGACATTCTAGTTAAAATAAAACGGTAGTTGTATAGCTATATAGAAAATATATTATTACTACTATATGGTGAGTTTACTATAAGTTATTGCTCCATCCTCTGGCTTGTACATGTAAAGTAATTATGTCGCTTAATCGAATTGACATTTTCAGAAAACGTTTTCCTCCTTCCTTCCTATTCAAACAAGATAATTAACAGCTCCAATTCAGCGTTTGCATTGCATACAAATGGGTTATACCCCCATAGAGTACATTCCATACAAAGGCATCAATCGCATGTGCTAATATTATTACTCAGTGCGGTGACAATGACAAAGAGTGGTCTAAATAGGCACTCAGTGCAAAAACTCTGACACAATTACCAATTCTACCCGGTTCCTGACCTGGCAAGGCAACTTAATTAATAGAAAACCTTAGAAATGCTAAAATACGAAATACAACTACGACAGGAGAGTCTGCCCGGAATTTAATTGAACTCTGTAAGAATTTACACACATATTAAATATATACAAAGTCTGTATATGCCGTTGGTACGCTTTACGTGCAAAATCCACAAAGGACGAGACTAGTTTCTATAAATAACGTCCTGAATAAAGTTTTTGCACAATAATTAAATTACAATGTCCGTGTAGGAGGAGGAGAGAAGAGGAGAAGGTACCTTGTTAGAAATTCGTAAAGGTAAATTAAGGATTCTCTGCGTGGAAAATTAATTGGTTGCTTTTCTTATGTAAATTAAGCCCAGCATGAGTTCATTAAACGTCAGATGAGTGACTTTGGCTTTAAGAGTAAGAGTGACACATGCATTTATTTTTCACACGTCTCCATTCGTCAAGCCAGGAAAAACTTAACACTTGTGCACAAAACTACTACCTTATATTTTATACTCCCTCATATAACAAAAATAGCTCAGCCATATTTTTCCACACCTGTTTCATGTGTGGAGTACCTCAAAATTGCATTGCACTTTTTACCATTCACTCCTGCATTATTAGTACATGCACTCTGACTAAGGCCACCACACAATCACCCGAAATAGAGTCAAAGGAAACAACATCATGTTTTTACTAATATAATAATAGTAAGTGCAGAAACATCATGCATAGCATTACCATGCATATGTTTCATTAATGCAAACATTCACAGAACTGCATCAAGTACAAAACTACACATGTAAAAAGTACAGTCATAAGAAAATATATACATATAGAAGATATGCACATTTAGGCTTTATCTATATACAAAATCTCGTTTAGGCAAAGGATGACACATACATGGAACTTTGTATTATGCACTCTACAAAATAACTCTGTTCGCTATTATGTTTGTTATGAATTCAAAACACGGATGGGATTCATGCAGTACTTGTATTGCTTGTAGAGGTACTTGAGCAAATACTGTGTGCCACACTTTTGCACGAGTACACATTGTCATATACAATCCCTATGTGTTGTGTGTAGTGAGAAATTTACAGCTTTGTGTTATACTTCTAGTACATGTTCACGGGTTACGTTATGTACATTCATACAGATGTTATGTGTTGTGTTTGAATGTGCAGTTTATTTTCAGGCAAACCACATCGAAAGATGAGAATATTTAAAGCTGACTCACTTACTGCTATTTTGTACAGCAGGGACTGTCTGTTGTGTGTACCTATAACTCTTGCACTCTATTTTTTGTACTATGACAATCATGTCACGAAATTTGCTCATTGGGTTGATCGAGATTTTCTCAATTATTATTACTACACCAGGTCAATCTAATAATTTGTGCACACTTTGCGTAAATAATGTGGCTAATCAAAAAATTAAATGATGTATTCATTGCAATTGAAACACCACAAAAGCTACTAGGTCAATTCAAACCAGGATAACACATAATGTAGCAGTAAAAGAATAGAAAGAAAAATTGCAAAATGAAATATTGTATTATCAGAGTCAGTCGGTCACTCGGACCCAGCATGTGTTTGTCATTTAAAGTTTCATTATGATCCATCCCATGTGTCTCTCCACACAACCAAGTCCGTGTAATCCTTACACACGAACGTTGCATGCACAAAAATGCCTCAGCAGTTATTTATTGCTTGATTATCCCAACATAACACACATCATAGATACAGAGACTTGTGTTTTTGTATGTGTAAGCACTGTGTAAAATGCAAAGCAATTGTTGTGGTAGTATACAGTGGATTTCAGGAGATGTATTTTATAAGAGTAGGCAAGGTTGTATGTTTCTATAGTATAAATATAAATATTCGAGGCAGGGTACTGCATTGACACAAGAGACAAGTTTGTCATGAAAAATATCAAATTTAGAGCACTAATTTTGCAAAACAATAATATTATTATAATAAGTAATACAGAAATAAGCGCTGACTGAGCTAATTCAGTAACTAACCCAATTCACACTATCAATAACTTAGTTTATAGCCAAATACATATTACAACAGTATGTAGCTTCGGACTCTATTTGCTCCATCTCAACTCTCAAATGCTGACACTGTACTATCTACAGTTTGATATTTCATAATTAGTATTAGTAACTTCAAAATACAATTCAGCGGATTTGAGTAATACATATCTGTACGTAAATAGTTAGGTAATGTGAATTGGACAACAATTTTAATATTTTATAAAGTCAATTTCTGAATTGGGAAAATGTTATATAGGATAGTTTTACTATATCCAATTTATACATAATACAAGCTGTACACATGTTTAACAAGTGTGTTGTAAATGTAAAGTACAAGTACAAATGTTTAAAATAATCTTTTATATAAAATACGAAGCATCAGAAGACAGGCAAAACTAGTCAGAGGGATGCGTGTTTATTTGTCGAGTCAGACTAATTCTAATTTTTGCATAGAATGATATTTCGAGTCGAAAACAAAAACAGACGTGCAGAAATTCATGTCACGGGCCACGGCTAAATTACTTACCAACTCCCATTTTTACTTTAGCACATTACACACTGCCATTATACTTTAATTTCGTTTACAAACATTGAAAAAGCACATGCAGCCTCCACCACCACCACTACACTTCCATGCCTTAGCACAATACACAAAAAGCTGTAAAGTGCAAATAACAACGTACCTACATATAAGCAAAAAGGAGCGACATAAAAATCCTGTGTATACAAATCCTATGCACATAGTAATCCTCGAAAACAAAACTTTAATGAAAAACAACTCCTGGGCTAGTCTACCGATAGACTATGAACCACAACAACAAAACTTCAAAGCGAACTGTACTTTCCTGAGCATTCAGGACTCCGACTCACAGCTCTGACGGTTGTTGTAATACAAAAGCAAGCTTTAAATTGGATTCAGACTCAGAGAGCTCGTTTTTTGATGATTTGAGTCTGTGCGTTTATTTTACCTGACTTATCATAATAGTAAAACAAAATCATGCAACAGAACAAGACCAAGGAGCTTGAAAACTAAATAAGCCTGAAGAATAGTAGCTCTACAGTATAAAATCACGTTCAAACAAATTACAAGCCAGTCAACGTCCCTATAACACAACAAATCCAAAATTTCACTCGTGTTATTGTCATTTGGACTATTATTATCTTTGAGATTATTAGCCAACACTCAACTCATTACCCATTCACAGAGACTCAGCATGCAACGAAAGAGTAGGACACGCCATAGCACAGCACAGATCAGTCGCAAACACATTAGCATAAAGGACACACGAAATCAGACGCTGTTCTCTGTGTATGTCTAATAACAATAATATATGAGAAAAGTAGAATTACAAATTCTCAACTACATTATTATCATGCTACTGCTGCGATTACCAGTACAGTGCCGCTTTTCTTTCTGTGTATAGGTAGCTAATGGTATGTAAGTGCTCAAACAGTTTTTTACACTTTTCTGTAGCATGTCCCTATACAACTTTGTATTTTATGCACACAGTAGTAAAAGTAGCAGGATTTTACGCTGCGAGGTAGAGAGATAATGAGATAATATTCCACATTTTAATACACCAGACTATAATTCAGCTTCCAACTTTGACTCTTGAGTATCATTATCATTCTTATTATTCCCAAGTTGAAAAACAAAACAGAAAACAAATCACTTCCCATCCCACATTCTCATATAAGAGAGAAAGAGAGAACACACACAGCTATAAAAACTCCATGTCCATTTTATGTTTCACATTTTACACATAAATAGTAATGCTATATAAATATACAAACTTTGTTGGCTTTGCTTTGGCCTTTTTTATTTTTGCATTGTCCTCATTGTTATTTGCATTCTGTGTGTATAGCACTTTATATTGTTGTATTTTTTGTCTAGACGAATCCGTTCATCATGAAAACACATGTACTTGCAGTTAGACACAGACAACACTTTACATTATTCCATGTATATAGTAGTAGCAAGGACCTTAAGCACAAACGTCCTACACTTATAGGTCTTATAGTATTATGCCTATGTGTAAATCTCTATAGTTAAATCTACGATTATACCTTTTGTGCATAAGTTATGGATTACAATGCTATACTTGGATTTGCAATCATCATTATTGTTGTAATACTTTCAATAATACCTACCGCAAGTAATAATGGTTCAGCACCAACGGGACAGGATATTTGTATAAATGCACTATTGTATGCATGTACCTATACCTTGTACAATAACACAAACACAGAAACACCTACACCATATAGAACGGTGTACTGTACATATTTAAATACAACTAACACAATAAATTCCATTTATAGCTTTTATTTCTATACTCCCAATGTAAATACATTAAACTAACTTTACACAGCTACAGTGCAGTAGTGTAACTACTGTTTTGTATATAAATTGCATAGTATAGGTTTATTAAATATATATAGTATATGCATTTATTGGATGATGCAGATATATACAATGTCATGTTATCTGAATATCTGGTGTGTGTTCACGTACTCACATAATAATTATTTTGCTACTACACGAAGTTAATAAATTTGCTTGTATTTGCAGACATACCTACTGGTATTTGCTTATAAATGTATGTTGTACACAGTACAAACCCATAAGGTCCACATTTTTACAGGAGTAGCATATTATAATAAAAAGCACAAAAATCCATTTACTTATACAAAAGAGTAGAAAAATCAATGTACATTCAAAATACAAAGATTTACAAGCTACCAAAATAATACAGTATAGGCTTCTGTGCAAGCCGCCCTCGTGATTTGTACGTAAATATCCGTGTACATACATAATAGGTATACAATCTGTATGTTATTATTATTATTTCATGCTACTATACATACCTCTTTATAAAAACACATTGAATACTTTGACTTGTTCTTGTGTTGGTCAATTTATGATGTCTGCTATGTCTGCCTTGCTGTCTGTCTGATTCTTTCTGTGTTCATTTCATTTCTTCAACTCGCCACTACTACTAATATGTAGAACTATTGTCCTCCATCCATTCACATTCAACTTGTGTGTAACCTTATGGAAAAATATATTTCTTTCTGTGACACACTAAATAATAATGTCTTCTCCATTCCATGTATGTGTGATTTTACTTACCCACACCATATCAATACCAACACACACACATACAATTTCTCTACTTCAATACTATAAAGCATTTGAGGAACTTACTATATATAATAAAATGATATCTGTAGTGGTATTTTATGATGATTATACCATTTCCAACTAAGTATGTATGTACAATGTTCGTATAAAGCTAATTACATTACAACAGTAGCCTCGGCCTCTATTTGCTCCATCATCTATCTTCCAAATGCTGACTGGAATTCTTGCATTGCATTAGAACCACACCACACTCCACCAACCACTGCCACTATTTCTACTTGTGCTTCTACACGTTCTGAATTACACATTGTGTGAATATATTATTATCAACAAACGAAACGACGACCATATACCAGAAGAGAGCCAGAGAGAGAGAAACGACGACGATTATTTACATTGCTTTATATATGTCTGCCTCCACACAGTAGTACCTATATATACTAAAGCACACACATCTATATTCCATAAAATATACAATGTAGAGTGTTTGGCTGTAATGGAGAAGAAGAAGAAGGACAGGGAGATAGCAAACTCGTCTTTTGTATTTATGCATCTGCATGCCGTACTCCTCCTTGCATGCCATGTGATGTTACAGCAGCAGCAGTAACACAGCCACCTCTTTTCCTTCCTCAGTTTTTGCCAGTTTCAATTAAACGTCTCTCTGTGTGTATGTGGAAATTCCTATCTCTTGTATGGTAACAGTCTTCGTCTTACAGTCCTTAACTGCCTTACATATACATACGGAACTGCACTGGCAATATTATTACCTCATATATAGGAATAGGAATCTCTGAGACTGAAAATTGTACTACTGAAATGTTTTTAAGGCTATACTATATACCACTGTGTCCTTCTCTGATAATTATTGTCGTTTCTTGTCACACATAAATTTCAACTGTTTTACTCATAACTTAGTAGTTGGCTGTTTTTAGTGAGAGTTGCCTGTATAAAATATATTTAAGTAAAGAGAGGCAGAAGAGAGGCCGACCCATAGGACATACATTATGATATTATTGTACAGTATTATGAATATTATCAATGTGATTATATTACTCATACAGAGAGAGAGAAGACGACAATCCTTCTTTGTGATGATGTATTGAAACAACCTCAACCTTATACATGAAATTATCCTTCCAGTTGAAAATATAATTTACGTAATACTATACGTGCATTAATAAATTGTTTATAATGGACACACATAAATATTCCGCCAGTTCCTTGTATATTTGGACATAAATACAGAAGTAATGTGATGATGTGGAGTATGTAGGCTACGTAATTCAGAGAGCTGATAAGCAACGTCTATTGAAATTGTAGGAATTTTACAGAAGAATCAGAACAGCAATTTGAATTGACTGCAATGTGAACTTAACTCAACAAGTATTCGTGTGTGTGTACTTGGGTGGCATCTCTTTAAGAGGATTTTCTGTATGTGTGTGTGTTTATACGCTATCGGTCGCTTTCATGACATGACATACTCATGACGACTGCATAATGTTAAATATATCGTCACCACGCCATGCCACACTCCACTCGTGCTGTATTGCGTATATTTTGCAGACATACATTACACCTAATTCAATACACAGAAATGCAAAGACGACCTACTTAACCAGAAAATAATTCTTCCAATTCACCAATCAGCATTTTTTGTAATGTGAGATTTTTCATTTACATATCGCGTTACCTATTTCATACACAAGGAAAATGGGAAAAATTCTAATTCGATACAAGTAAAATGATTTAATATCTTCATTACCCTATCGTTTGAGTATAGAGTATATTATGGAGTACTAGCTACTTAGAGTGAGTGTTTTTTGACATGAAGATTCCATAAATAAACGTATTGAGGTATATAAGTATAAAATGAAGGAAGGAAATTTACAGACACGGAGACACGATGACTCATAGAATGGAATTCAAGCGGATAGGCCAACGAAACTAACAAGGACGCACACAAAGCAAGATTTTCTAATTGAATGGAATTATTATTATTAATTCAATTCATGAATACACTCACAGAGGCATTTCACCTTTTAAACACATTTTCACGTTACCATTTACTTAGCGTTTTATTATTATTTCAATTTGATGACTAATCTCCATTGTGCATGTATAGTGTGTGTGTGTATAGTAAAATATACAAATAGTAGTAGTACAGTATATAGATGTATATATTTAGATCCTTATACTAGGCAGAATAAAAGAAGTATGTGTACAGAAAAGATTGGAATCGTTTTCTTGAGAGAAAACAATGTTCCTTGAATTAGTTGGCATTAAGTCATCTTATTTTAAAACTGCCAACAATTACGGATACGCTTATCTTGATAAATTATTGACTGTAAAAACAGTTAGGTATGTGAGGTAATTTCCATTAATTCAAAACATGGCTAATCTTATTCCGAGATAAGTATCCTATACAATGACTAATTGTTAATAATATAATATTATTTTCTGTTTTCGCCATATCAGCAATATGTGCATTATTAGAAATACCTATATGCCTTATACTAGTAGGTATATGCTACACATATACAGATAATAATATCATGAGCATTAGCATTCAGTTTTTATCTGCAAGGTAAAATACTACACTACAAGTCGAACATACCGTCTTCGAACAGAAAATTCAATTCTGTACAGCGATATCCCTATACACATAGACTGATTAAATACCGATAGGCTGATGCTGAACGTGAACACTGATAGCCTACATCGATAACAACGGCAAACAAACCCTCGATTAACACTAACACTGTACGTGTATATAAGAACACAGCAAAAGAGCTAATAACTACTCATACTCGTGTATATAACAGATAATAAAACCTACAGCGTGCATAATGCATATTCTGTACATACAATCAATCAATTCTCAAGAAAACTTAAATATACAATATAGAACAAAATTAACAAAATTCTTCCACTATATAGACTCATATGATTACAAATGCATATTATCTATGCAAGAAAACTGCATTGCTGCTTTTAAAATAATTTTTCCTTGCATATCACCCTGTCATCTGACAAATATAAAATGGGGCAGTGTAAAAATAAAAAAATAAAAAACAGAACATTATATTCTGGCTGAAGTTAAGATTTTGTGTGATGTAGTTTACATTGTACTTACGTGAACGTGTGCGTGCAAAGGAATCTTTTTAGTTGATTTTGATATTGATACACATAGGGATACACATAGACTATAATACGATAGGGATATAGTTCCTTATGTAGAAAGCCTTCTTAGGTTGATTCTGAGAAATTGGAAACTGCAGTTTAGATTCCCAATTTTCAAGAGAGATCAACAACATTTTCTCAAGCAGAATTAATAGTTTTGTTACCAAGTCGTATTCATATCTCTCACACCTGAAAACAAAACTCTTACTAGTAAGTTGGCAAAGGAGTGCATCTACTAACGACTATCTCTACACACAATCAATTAGTGAGCACGTATATAGTAGCAGTTACAAAAAATCCTTTGTGTATATCTAAACACACAAACCTACAATGCACTTTATTACACAGTTTAATAATGCAGTGTGCATAAACTTTGATACGAACTCAAGATAAGATTTTACATATAGATCACTCTACAAATAAAATATTACCACTGCATTTACCACTAAAGCTTAGCACTATTAACTAAACTCTTCAACATCAACTCCACTATTACTGCTAAAACTGCAACTACAATCTTCTAAATAAAATTTCCCGTTATACTTGGTAAAGGAACTTGGTATATGATTCATCTAATTGTATAAAGTACTGACACACAGTTTCTATTATTATTATTAGTATTTACTGATATGCACTACAATAACAGGCGATCCGCTTTTCTTCGTAGTGTTTGACGTAAGCGAATTAATTCTTTAGTATTAAACGGTGTAGCCAGACATAGAAAAATGTTTTCATATTTATACATCATTTCTGAAGAAAATGGAATATTATTATATCGTACTTGCTACTTGATACCTTTCCAATAAATGTAAGCATGTAACTAGAGTATCGAAGAAATAAACAGGAGCGGAAACAGAAAAAAGTCCAGACCAAGATAAGAAACTCAATTTTTAACCACACGAGTCATAAGACAAACGTTCAGAATGAATCATACACAATTAAAATTATACTTTGAATTAATACGCATCAATTTAAAGCTTGTACAGATACAGCTATATATGTACGGACAACCAGAACAAAGAGAAGTGGATGGTACAGCAAGTTATAAGAAATAAATACAAAACTGATTTATGATGACTTGGCAAATGTTTTAGGATACCTACGCAAGTAAAAAATATTAACGGTACGATAAAATTGTGGCATGATGCTATAATATGGGTAGGGTGCGCATATTTATTTTCATGGAATTCATTTCCTTTAAGAAATCCTTTTTCTGGGTATAAAGATTTCACGAGATCTCGTTTGGGTATACACTGTACCTATTCACGTATTCAAAAATGCTATTAGAATTTCTAATGGAAATAAAAAATTCTACATGAACCAACAAACGCTTGCCAAGTAAAAGATACACTTACATTATACACATTACAAGTATTTTGTTTTTCCTTGTCCAGAGAATCTATGTATTATTCAACTATATTCAAATTGCTGTAATGATGGAAATCGTCTTTACACAGTTCATCGCCCCGACCGACACGACCTTACAAAAGAATTTTTCATTCACATAAATAAATCGCTTGTGTGTGTTATACCTACTACTGTTTTATGTTACGTACGAAACTGATGTTGAAACATTAGGGAATATTTTGGTAAAAAAGAATGACAGATGATCCAAGCAAGAAGCATTATAAGAATACTTTGTAGAAAATGGAGGAGGAAGGCTTCCTTGAGGCAGACAAAGAGTCTTTATCAAAAACGAAGGAGATTACTGGCTCAACCAGATGCTATTTATATTTATCCTTATACATATACTACCTTATACACATACACGGGTTTAAAATGTTGAGCATTATTGTATATACCCGCGTATGGTTACATAATAACCATAAAGAAGTATATCAGCCGACACATCACATGGAATAATATCGGAAGGAAGTAAAAGATAAAGGACAGACTTTTCCGGACTCGCAAGAATAAGAACATTGTTTCCCTCGAACAAAGTATTTGTTCATAATACTCAAATGCTACACTTGTGTTACTCACTTTCCCCACAGTCGTTACTCAACAATATGTAAGTAGGATGTACTTCTATAATTTCCAGTTCAATTTCTATTGATTCTCATAACATAGTCAATGCTTACGCAAACTACCTATACATAATATTATTACTACACAAGTAGCTAAGATGTATACATAAATACAGTGGATATATCCAGAGTACATCAGAAAACCGATTTCCTGCCCTAAACAGGAAAAAACAAATAGTAGTATGAAAGATGTATGGATTCCGTTAGGTTTCCCGGCTGGCGTCAGCAATTTATTGAGCTCAAAAGAACCGTAAACTACGAAAAACCAGAAGCGAATGTATGTGCACCTCCACGTTATACATATTATACCTTTGCCACTGCCACTACCCACACACTATCACAATCGCATATATTTAGGTAGGATAAAACATGGGGAAAGGAGCAGGAAACTGTTCCATACACCCAGAGAGAGAGAATAGATAGAAGATACTGCAACAAATCCATATTGAAAGGAAAAGCCGAATCATCATTTTAGTTTTTGGACGTTGTGATATTATTTAGCCGTGTGGTAGTAGCAGCAGCACTCCAATTCCATCCACCAACACCAATTACTCTTCTCCAGGCTTCTCTCATTCACATAGAACACATTAGTGATTACTAGACTGCAAAGATCGTAAAATACTATCACAATAACTTATCGTGTTAACACACAATCACTTATTGTCAGCACACAGATACATTCGTCTTTCACCAGAGACAGCCATCTATAAAGAAACGTCACTCCATTCATTACCATCATCACTCATATTTTAACCCACCGAATCAATTCCCTCCGCACATCAATGCTACTCCTTATACTTATCACTTTACATGTAATAGACGTGTGGACGTGTTGAGAAGATTACCTAAATAGTTTGCTAACAAATAAAATAGTCCAGAATTGTTGAAACACCTATTAGCGTTCAAATACAAATTCCTTTGTTAAATTCATTAAAATTAACGTTTCTTGCTCTGTTTTCATGATATCTTGCAATTGTGAGAAGAAATTTTATAAGTGAGCAATAAAAGTACCTATATTTGGTATATGGTCGTGGGATACTAAAAGCTATCTTGTTCTTGCTCAGAAATTTATTATCATTATCATCATGTGTCAAAAGTTAAGAAGTGTATGCACATTATCTTTGCTGGAAAGTCAATAGCATACTAGCACACTTAAGTTATATGGGAGCACAGTCCATTTACCTTTAGAAGAGGGAAAAGCAGGCACTTGAGTCTAAGTACGAAAAGGGTTTGAAACTATTCGTATGAGGTAGCCACGAATTGAGAATCATTGCTTCTTCATCCTGCTCCAACTCCATCGATCCATTCAGCTCACAGATATTTAACTTATTTGAAATCAAACTGTAAGAGTAGATTTCCAGGTTTGTTCCTACATACTACAAGTACCTACTTATATCATATACCTACCTATCTCCTTTGACTTTTAACCACGACATTATCCATAACAGGCACTAAATACAATACTTCTTTAACATCATCTTATATACGCCCACAACTTTACTGTTACAAATTTCTGCAGAAATCTCTCTCTGTTGTGTAAAATTTTATTAAACGAGACATAGGTAGGTATAAAAACTAAATGTGTAACATCAAAGCATCAAAAGCAAACTAAATGGCTGTATGTAATATCTTGGTAGACATGGATCAGACATCTCCAAAGAACGAGAGCATTGCATTAGTAATAATCCTACAGAGAGAGGACAAGAACTGCGTCAGATATTTACATACGAAGATAATAAATGCGGCATAACAATAAAGCTGAGCAATCCGTCGGGTTGTAAACGTCAAAAGAATTGTGAAAGACAATACTAAAAGGAAGAAGAGCGTACTCCACACTGGAGAATCCAATCTATTAATATACTTTGTACTTATTTGCATATGAAAACTTATGTCTCGCTTTACAAGCACACATTCAGGTATTATGTAAGCCCGTTGTGACCTTCTTTCAATTGTTTAGGCAGCTCTGACAAGAGACCACAGCAGAAATTACACAACCCTTCTCTTCTTCCATTCCTTTCTTCTGCTCTTAAACTTCCCTCTGTACTTACGCACAAGTTTTATTCAAAAGAAGAATAGTAAAGTCTCCCTGTGCGATTTTTCCAGTTTTGTATCTATAAGGTCGATACAAAATAGTTCAAAAACATTTCCAACAAAAATAAAAGCTTAAGCTCCATTTGCCCATCACATTGATCGTATATACACTCAATGCAAACACTCGAATAAATGGCAGAAATCTTTTAACTTGTCTTACCAACCATCCCATGCTTATATACACAGAAATAGTAGTAAAGAGCACCGGCACAGCCATGGCTTGCATAATTCTAATCTCCAGTAGTCTAGTAACGTTAACGTTTGTGGGAGAGAGAGAGACATCAAAAAGACGAGAGTAAAACAAGGAAACTAGATTTGCCTGCTACAAAATACTACGTGTACGTGTTGGAGCACCACACGTACTTATCTCTACATACAACTGAAGAACTCGATACTATTTACTTATTCACAATGCGTCAGCATCAGAGACACATTATACACACAGATATACGTAACTACATTGCATTAACGGCAATTCCATAAAATCCAACAGCACGAGAAATAAATATATGTAAAGACATACGCATTTTGTATAGTGCTGACTACATTATGCAGTGTACTTATAGACAGATATTATACTTTTTAAGTACCAAATTGAAGAACAGACGAATGATAGTAGACGTAGAGTACAGTAGTGGTGGTAGTAGAGAAAGACATAAAAAAGAAACACGGACAGACAATGAGAAGACAGAAAAAGCGAGACTGAAACTAGACTGACAAGAAAAGACAGGTAACCTTCAGCTCATTCTACTCGTGTTCTGTATATACGAAGTCTGTTCAGCGCTCACCGAACATCGATTTCCTTTTTAATATTGTTGGTATTTGTGGTGGTGGCAGCGATGGAAGTTGGTGGTAGAGGAATATATCAACACACCTAATATCTATATACGAGATATAATATTATGTCAGTATTACTGTCAGATTTCGTTTGACAAAGCCATTCTATAACTTCTAATATATTTTATGCGGTATATAAAGAAATATTTTATACAAACACAGTAACAGCAGTTATGTGTGCAGAGTTTCACATAGAGGTACGATTCCAACTACACATACAACTTCCAACCTTGTCCACAGTTATAAAGTTATAATAATACAAATAAATACGTTGGAATTCTTTGACAAAACGAATACAGTAGGTGTATTGATTACAACACTCTTGTTGGGGATGCACGAATCGCTATAAATATCCTCATGCTCTATGTACTGTGCAAATACTACAAGTTAATATGAAAGGCAGTTGTACTTATATACACAATACCATGGAGTGTCGAGTAGTTTTCCTAATCAAATTTTTATTTGTGCAAATAACTATATTATAGTGTGTGTGTTTTCTGAAGGTGTCTCCTATCCAGGAGTAGTAGCAGAATACCTTGACTTACCCCTGAACGAAGAGTGTGCTTGATCCTACATTAATCAACGTACATATAAGGCAATGACAATAATAAGTGTAAAAGTGTGTGTAATTAGTGTTTTGTCTGTTCTGTGTGAGAATGTGCAAATCTCTTTAGGCGACGAGGCTACAGCGAAAAAGTAATAATTTCTTACAAACACACACGTTTAGTAGTATAGTGTAACAGTCAAAGCTAACAAAAAGTTATACTTTTTTACATGCACAGATGAAAGGTAAAGTGTATGCACTGGTACTGCGGTACACACAATGCATTGATATTACTTTAGTGGTATATTTGAGATAGTAGTGAGTACAATGATGTAAATACTTTAGAGCCTGTCATAACCTTTAGAGTTCTTTTATTGTCTACACAAAGAAAAACTGTTCGTTGCAATTTGCACAGAGACAGAAATAGCACATGATACAAGTACACTTAAGTTCTGACGGTTCTGTCATGCCTTGTCTTCCTATTTGCCATAAATCCTCCTACGAACCAGCACTCCAATTTCACTCCAATCCAACTAACTTATCGATTTCAGCCCTCTTTTCTCTCTCTCTCTCGAAACTCTACTCTATGCACTATCTTAATGTTTAGATCTATACTTCAACTGCTACTATACAACATGACGCTTATTAATCATTTTTTTGCTCCACTCTAGTAGTACTCTATGCGCGGCCCACAACTGGTAAACTACCACCGGCCGGCAAAAAATGCACACAAGTAGTAGTAGTCGTATATAAAGCTGTATTGTACTGATACAGCTAATAATACCTACCATTAGCATGAACAAGTATTTTACAACACTGTACTGTGTGTCGTATAGTGGAGTTTTTTTACATAAGCAGCTATATAGTCACACTGTGCATGTATCCGCAGTCATCATAATATATTCAATCTTGTGCTTACGATGCATTCATAAATCATTAGAGTTTAATTAGCTGTGCTATGTGACGTGCCCATGCAGGCTCCATGCATAAACGCTCCTTTATCTATTTGAAAAGTGAAAACAATGCGTCCAGCAGCTATAGCTCCCTTTTGTACAAAACTACAAAGCAAGTTGTTATGTGTCTCTCACTGTACTTATAAACGATTATATTTATATGTTATGCCATATTCCTGGAAACTGTCTCTTTTGTTCAAAAATGTCTACTTTTAGGATATCTATGCTTTTTGCATAAAGGAGCTTGTTAAATTTTATACTTGACTTGGCGGAATTATTATAATGAGACCTATTTAACAAATCCGTTTGATGTGAGACAGATAGATCACGTTTTGCAAGTAGATGCCTATAGTATTACTAGGATCAAATGGATAAATCTGTTAGGATGATATTATAAAACGTGTTACATAATGTCAACGTGGTGATACTCTGATACGAGTTAGTTCATTCCGACAGCTTTATAAAGTACAAGGTACAAAACTCACGTAGCTAAGTGCAAGCGGTATAGTTTTAGCTCATGCTCAACACACAATTGCTATCGATTGATAAGATTAAGCATGTACAAAGGTATATGTGTGTTATTAGTAAAACTACTAGCACATAATATTATACCTATATAGGTAAGGTTACATAGAACTGAGAGTGCAATATAAAAGTTAACAAATAACAAAATTATCAGGAGCGATATATATCAGGAGTACTTGTGTACATAAATGTCACGCCGGACCTTTAGGAGTTCAAAGAATTGTCGTCACATATCACGTAACGTATCTACTATATGATTATTAAAATATTTTATATCTGTTTGTCATGAACTCGAAAACCGAGTAAAATCCAATTTTCAATTTGTAGGTCATATATACATGAACCAACGGAACTTGATACTAGACTGACTTATCTATACAAATATGTTTCAGTAAGTACAGTACAGCAACGTATATGAAAAAAATCTATGTTTTCCAGAGCTATCTGTGTCCATACCTATACCTTAGGTAATATAAGATAGCAAGCATTGATGTAGTATCAGCAATCCGATTATGACCAGTGGAAACAGACTTATGGAATTAAGTGTATCCTTCGCAGTCCACATAGAGTACATGCGACAATAGAAAATTCATTGAAAGATTTCGACAGAGTTTCCACACGAGCGATACAAATTATAACCTTGAGAGGAAGATTCTCCATAGTAATTCCTACCTCACACAGAAGATACTCTTATAAAATTAGGATACATTTACATACAAGGTTTACAAAATGGGAAATTAGAATAAAAATTCTGTGTAAAATTTTTATAGTGTGAATTTTCCCTATAGAATGGATAGTATGGAATGTATTTATATAGGAGTCCCAACTAACTCTGGTTTGTGGTTGATTTTTATTCTGTGACAAGGATGAATAGCACGGTGAGAGTGTGTGATGATATTCATTATCATGTGTAGTATATAGTAACCTTATTATTATCAATTGTAGACTAGTAGTTATAATTGCTGCTTATAAGCTTCCTATTCCCAATAAATCATGGAAACACAGAGAGATACGCGACTGCGATAGTTTGGAGTGTACTTACTGCATGTAGGAGAGGCGTGTGAGGTTTGTGCATATTATTGACATATGAGTTATTTAAATGTAGATAATTCCGTGTATGCTATCAAATCATATAGAGATAAACTTACATCAAAAGTGAATATTTCTTCCTCGTCCATATCATTGACCCCAAACTCATCCCCATGACTTGCACCAACAATACCACCGTCGCCGTCGCCGACGACATTATTGCCACCGCTGAAGTAGCTATTAAAGTGTGTGTTATAGGCTGGAGAATATCCATTGTTCCAGCCATAGTCATATCCAGCGCAACCGAAAGTGGGTTGACTCCAGTAATAATTCACAGTGTTCCCACCACTTCCCATCTCCGAATTGGGATTACTACCAGAATTCCCCCCACCCCGACATGGAGAATGAGAATTGTTGCTATTAGAAGAAGAGTTGCTATTATTCGTATTATTTCCGGTTGAGTTGTATGAAAGTGTGTTTGGAGGGCCACCCGGACCCAAAAGATGATCGGAATTGTTGGTGTTGTCGTAGCCGCAGGAGTAGCAACGACGATATCTCTCCGGATCACACCGGTTCAGTACAGCAATCACATTTTGTTCCATGTACTCGCTGAGATGCGGGGGCAAGTCGGGATCGTCCGGGTCAGCACAACGACTGTGGTAGCCGATGCCGGTGCTAGTCTTTTGTCTTCCTCCTTCGAGATCCATGGTAGTAGTTTTGTTAGAGTTTCTTGCTAGACGGGGATGTGCAGGCGAATCTTCCGCCAAGGCAGAATTCTCTCCCGCAGTACAGAAAATGGACAGAGGCAATCCTAAACCTCGACGAGATTTTATAGAATTTTCAGACAAAGATGAAACAACTGAATCGTTTCCACTACCACTTCCACCACCAACAGTACTCACGCTTCCACTACCACTCATGTTATTACTATTACTGTGTGCTTCAGAGGAATTATTCAGTGCCGGCAGTGGTGGCTGACCGATAGGTGATGTAGTTTTCCCAGGAGTACTTCCAACCTCACTGTTATTACCCCCACAGTTATTACTACTCGCAAAATTTGAGGAATTTCCTTGCTCTATGAAATCAATCATTTCTATACATGTGTGTGTACAAATCAGATTCCTCCGTCAGTTGTAACTGTAGCAGTCTTGCATGTAAAGACCGGAGTAGTAATATCCGAAATTCTTCACTATTTTTGTAACCGTACGAATACTAATAGCAAACAAAAACTGAACTTGAACTTCACACTGCTTGTAAAGCCATAAAAAGGAATAAAATTGCAATTTCCAACTTAAACCAGGTAATACAACTGAACTTTAGCCGACGACGACACGACTTTACTATAAGCTCACCGAAAATTGGCCGGTATAATCAGAGTGAGTACAGCACACAGCATAAAACTAAGGTTATGATTACATAAGTAGCCTAGCAGCGTTTTGAGTAACACAAATTCCGAATTTAGAAATTATACTTCAGTTTCTCCGGTATGTTAATAATTATGTATGTGGATATTTTTACTTGTGTGTTTCACGGTGTATACAATTGAAATACCTTTTGTCTCGGCAGAAATACTCACTGACTCAGAGAGTACTACTCCTTCTATATCAGTACTAGCAGTTGAATGCACTCAAAACACATTAACCTGTGTACGTGTGTAGTATAATCGTGGAAATATAACAACAATAATGATAATCGTAATAATAATTAGATATTTAGTAACGTGCTACTAAGTTATGTAAGTTTTGTGTAGAACGCGGGACAAAAAGACGAAATATTGTATATGGTTATTGAAAAGGTAAGAGAGTAGTAGTAGTATTCTATGTATGTAAAGTTTATTGTGGCCACCGAGAACGTAAGTAAGTTAACTAAACGTAACGTCCTAAGCTATGTGACTGTGTGTGTGCTCTGACTGTTTGCTCTTGATGTACTGTTCGTTCTGCAGCAGCAAGACTTCCCTTTACCCACCACACAGAGTCAGCCTTAGAGCTAAAGCACACAGGCCCAGAACCAGAACAACAACCAGCACAAAATCCAATGCAAACCAAACAACCAGCAAGCAACACACGACTACTACCACTCTTAAACCAAGTGCAAGTCACACACACACACATAGAAGAGCTTTGTAAAGAACTCTGACTGTATTTTGTTCGTGTGCATTGGAATACTCTGCTCAGTCTCACACTCGCACTCGCTCAGCCACTCTCTGTGTGTTTCTGCTGCTCCGTTCTCGTTTGATGTAATATGATGTGTCCGTGTGCATGGCTCAGGCCAAGCAAGAAACCAAGGATCAGCTGTTACGTACATTTACGTACGTTGGTTATAACGAAATTTATATACGTGAACGTAGTATAGGAGCAAAGCCTTATCTATACTAAAACATTATAATGCAAAGGCTTAACTAACATCCATACAGAACATGAGAAGATTTAATGTACATCTGTCTATGTAATACCTATATTCATATTAAAACACCCAAAAAGATAAGAGTACTGTGTTAAGGCAGTTTAATATTAAACCTTTGCCTAATATACCTATATATACAATGTATACGTTTAAGGACAGTTTTTATATACATACATGATTTTTGAGTGAGCAATGCTGTACTAATGTAAATTGTAACGTAATGTACAGGGGAATCCTTGTTTATATATTCATTTCTTCTTCTTCTTCATATAGTATTTCTTTATTTCTATGTGTGATTCTATGTGTATTGTGTCTCTATCTCTATCCAAGTGATTCTGTGTGGTATATATAAGAGTGTAGTAGAATGTATGTAACTCTTTGGTTTGCTTTCGGTTCGATTCGACTCTATTCGCTAGAGAAGTTAAATAAAATTCTCTACTACCTCTCGCTTTTGGTTTTCCTGAGTATATATGTATACGGAGTAAGTATATGTGTATAGATGTAATAACGTGATGATGTTACGTGAGAGAGAGAGAGAAAATATACAGAGAGGCAATGCATACAAGTAAAGAAGCAAAAGAGTATAATATTATAATGTGTATAAGGAGACATAATATACTACAAGTTTAGTAGTAGTGTGTGTAGAGATATATGTATGTATTTATATAGGGAAGTCAAAACGGAGCCGAGCCAAGTTACTCTAATGCGCCTAGACATTGGCTTCCCTCATCAACCAATCCAACCCAGCAAACCCCTGCCAAACTCACGTAGCAACAACGTGATGAACTTCTTCTCTTTTACTAAGCTCTCCTCATGTGCATGTACCAGTCTCTCTCTCTCTATGTCCATCCATACCACCACAGCCTCATCTATCTCTCATCATTTCCCTCTCGCTCTTCATCCACCACCAATATATTCTTTTACTATTATTATACAATCATTCAAAAGTATTACCTATATATGTTTTATAAATACATATTACTCGCACTTGATAATAACCCTTATATCGGCTTTAATCACTTGTAATTACGAAACTTCGTATAGATACATGTGTGACTCTGGCTTAAAAAGTTCAGTTTTTTATTAGGGGTAAAATACTTCTTAGTACATATCTTTTCTTTTTACTGCAGATATTATTTTCTTTGGGAGATGATAATATGCTAATCTTTTCTTAACTGCATCCCTGCAATATTAAGATCAATGCCTGATGCTGTGGCTGTTATTGCCACTTTAGTTAAAACGAAGCATGCATAGTCTGGTGGTAATGCCTGAAAAAAGGAGCAAAATACCAGCTAGAGGTGTCCAATTAGAAATTCTAAGCAATAATAAAAATATGAAATCCCTCGCAGGCTCTATGGAGTGCTATTGCTATACAAAGTGGAGTGAGGATGAGATAAGATTGAAGACGCATAGGGCAAAAGACCAGAATGCCATGCCAGGTGAGATTGATTTGATTGGTGGAGCGCAGGGATGAATGAACATTGAAATGTGCTTCTTTAGTAATGATAAGTTGTTGAAAGAGATGAAACATGATGTAACAACATTCAAAGCTTATATACTTGGTCTAATTTACTTCCTCATTTAATACGACTCTCTTCTCGTTCGTTCTGTGTTTAACGTGGTGCATTTTCAAAGTGCATGCATGTTCTGCATTCATGTACATGTGTAAAGTTATATACATTGGATTATTATTTATTTAATGATGAAATGACTTTTATTCTGTTCTGTATATACGAGCCTTGCCTTCTTTTCAAGATGCTATACAAGAGAATATTTGTTAAGGTATTCCTATTGTTCACTTTATTCTCATCTCATGCACAAATACACAACTCACCCTCTTTGCTTATTATACACGGACAAGAATCACTTTAGAGTTTAACTACACACACCTTATGTTGTACACACACTACCAGTTATAGAAATACAGAGTGGGGGTAAAAGAAATAATAACCATGCTGCATGGCAAAACAAAACAATGCACAACAGTAATTTTTCTCAAAAGGACTCTCAAAGAAAAAAAGATGAAAATGTTTACTATAAGAAATTATTATAGTGATAAAGCTCTATATGTGTAAAATATATTTGGTAGATGGGAGAGAAGGATGGGAAATAAGAAAGATGACCTTTCTATGTGTCAATGTGCAAAGATTAAAGTTTTTTCTTGACCGGCTTGATCGATTTAATTTGTTTTAGTATACAGAGTTGACCTGCTGCTGACGGATTGCACCTGCAAACTCTGGCAGCGATTCATACAACACAATAATCTCACTATACATAACTCACAATGTTACACGTTATATAGACCTATATCCCCATACGAAACATTATCCATTATGTTCTATATGCTTCTATTTGATTTTTACTACTTTACTCATTTTCAGGGGAAATAAATAATAATGTGAGTTTGTATGGGTACACACATATTCACATAATAGGAGGGAGCTATTACCACAGGCTCATTCTAAACGAAGGTGCACATGTAGTGCTGCTGTTGCTGTTTCTGCGGAGGAAATATCTAAAACGTTTCCACATTTGCTTCAGTTTATTGAAGTTCATTATCGTAAAAGTAATCTTATAGTTACGTACTACCTACCTACACAGGTAATATACACATACGATGATAGAATATCGAACGATGAAGCCAAACATGATGATACGAAACCGTGGTGTGGTACAGGGTAAGAAACTGTATAAGTACTAAAGTAAGGAATATGTACAATACAAGTTTCCTCCATCACATCAACCGAAAGAACGAAATTACACCATCCCATCTCTCTCTCTCTCTTTCTCAGTCTTCAATGCTTTTGCCTTATTGCTTAGAGTCTGATGGAAGAAGAAGAGTAAAGAATTTTATTTACTGTGCATGTACACTCTACGTGAAGAAACCAAAAAAGATTCGCAGTTCTCTTCTGCCAATGTATACATTGCAGAAAACTGTTTGGATAAATATGCTACATGAAGATACTACACATTAGAATAAATTTGTAAGGTAAGAAACAACATTTGTTTTTCTTCAAGTCTCTACTACGTGAAAAGCTAACAACCTTAAATAATACTCGGGACCTTCCCTCTCATCATCTTTGTCAGAACTGCTAAACTCTTTGGGAAAATACCTGCGTCAAGTCACAAACTACTTCCACCATTCTTTTAGATTATTTACACATGGTCGTTAGTATATACTTTCGCCCACATACATTGCTATTATTACAAAAACTTTACAGAAGAATACTTAATACCAAGCTGGTTTCTCTAAGAAAATAATTTTTCCTTCAATACGATACATATCTGCAGTTTTTTCTTTATCTGCAGTACTTTTATAGAATAACATTTTACATTAGCTGATAATGTTTATGTGAAATAAATTAAAGTGGAACTTATAATGACGCTCATTGTCAGTTACTTTTGCATTAATGATCTTTGATTTCGCTATGCACGTGGCAAATTGGAGCAACAGTCCCTAAAGAGCTTTGAGACTTGAGACATGGACCAATTATCAGACCATCATTATTCATCTGTAAAAATATCTCATAAAGTATTTAAACATTCGCAATTTAATGTAATAAGATTGGCAATGCCCTTTCGAAATGCAGCTATACTGTTTAAAGGTTTGATACTACAAACTTCAAACCTTATTAAAATTAACAAACACTAACTAGTATTGTAAAGTCAAGTTGCTTTAAGTTTGACAAGGAATGTTCATTCATTATCCATTGTGCCCACTCATTCTAAAAATAACGCATTATTCACCATCTAAACAAGAAGAATCAATATTTTGCTTTACCAATTGTCAATTGTACCTAACTTTTTGTAAAGACTCTTTCGGAAAGTTATGTGTATTCGAACAAATAACAAGTGTATATATGTACATTTGCGAAATCTTCACAAAGTTTAATTAAAGCGACTGTACTATATGATGCACGCACAAGCCTTGTAGTATCAGTATTGATCCATGATAATACGCAAGGATAAAAGTTAATGAACTTTCATACAAAGTATAAGAAGAATAAAAAACAAACAAAGTGAACACTAACCAGAGAGAGAGAGAGAGAGAACTTATGAAAATCAGGCAAAGTTCACGTGCTCTTGCAACTCTACACTCACTCTGAACGTATAGTGAAAATGAACAAATACTTCATACATTACCAAATAATGGTGCATTAACCGAATAAGTACAATTGTAACACTGTCGCATTTCCAGGTTTGCATTGTGAGCACATTAAACAAACATAATAACACTAACACACTACAAAGACTATAGAAATCTGTTTAAACTTTAAACGAACACTGTACATTGTAATTTAAACAAGCATTCTTTGCCACATTGCATTTAATACCATCAAATTCATTACTTGTTAACAGTTTAGTATAAATTCTACATATTCTACAACAGGAAATATTTGTTTATCATTCATTCTGTTTTTTTACAATGTAGATCAGTGAAAATGCTGTTCCTCTACTTCTACTGTGACAATGTGAAGTGTGTTGACAACAACCCGATTTTTATTTAATATACTATAGTTCCACAAAATTAACGACAACACGGTCCTTTTGTACTAGTAAGTATAGATGAACATGCTGGCATTCCCCAAACCCTTTTTTCCCTGCACAACACAAGTTGATAATAAAAGCGAATTTACAACGAGCATATGAGAGAAGCAGAAGGAAAACACATAACAATAGAAAAGACATGCCAACTTCTATCAGTCATTCTGTTATTGGTATCAGGGAGTATTTGTATTACGTAACAGGCATCTGCAGCAAGACCAAATGGTGTTTTATCACCTTTTGTACTACGTTAGCGTCTGCCACAGCCACACACAGCATGAATCACTGTAAACTTAAAAGCTAAATCAATTCTGGAAAATTTCCGATGTTTTTTCATGAAGGAAAAACAATGTGATGTCATCATGCACTGTACTACAGGGGATATACTATAGAAGGTATTTTGTCCGGAGAGCTTTCATTTCATCGCACGCGTAAAATGTTTCTGCTCTCGTTGGTTTGTGTGTAATCGAGAATGTTTTCAAAATAAGACTAATAGTTTTTCTACCACTACCTATACAGATCTGTTTACCATGTACTTCTCAGCTTACACGGAGCAAACTCAAAACATGGCATGATAGAGAAGAAAATTAAACAAAAATAATTTTTTGTATGGATGCACCTCTAACATCGCAACTTGCAATAACAACAACAAGTATAGGTATAGACATCTACTACACCTACCTACATTCACATCATAATATTTTGTTATGGACAATCCAATCCACCTGATCCAAACCCAACAATTTATACCTACTATTTTAAGTTCAGCTAATTTATTAGTACAGAGTTTTGTGATATACAGATGAATGAAATATACAGAGACAAGGCGTAAATGGTAAAAACTCCTTTCTAAATGTGTTATTCAATATTAAACGAGTATTACAACTACAATAGATGTTAGGAGCAAAGAAATATATTATACAAACGATATAAACCTAAGAAAACTACGCATGCTGTAATAAATGCTTACAGTAGTAAGCGTGTAAACATGTACAAATGAGATAAACAATATAAGCCAACAGTAAGCATAAAAAAGAGAATAGCTATAGATCTATAGACGATAGACAAATATAAATCTCATTATCAAGCATCAAGTTCATTTCTAAAGCTCACGCAATCGATTTTCAGTTTGTAAATGTAAAGGCTATAGCACTAGACTGGGCACAGCAACTTAAGCCATAGGTATTTCAGTATAATATTACATTTATAACCGGAAAATAATAATCATATGAAACTAATGTTCAATTTTTATTGGTGATAAAAATGTTGTTAACTATAAGAATGATTTTTCTGGGAAGCCACAGTTAACAGCGTCGTAAAAATGAGCTGGTATTGCTGAGCCGGCCGGCAAAGTGATAAACAACAACACACTTAAGAAACATATACTACAATTTCCAGTAGGTACATCATACACATACAAATAAATAGAATACTGTGTGTAATTCCAAGCTGAATTCATGTGTAAGTACCTTTATATTGTCACTTTAGTCATTGTGATATTTTTGATATGATTCTTTAGCATATATATAAATTACACAATCAATCATCTATAACTCCCATGAATGACATACTACATGCAAACTACAACCAACAAGAACAACCCATTGAATTTTATACGATACAGGAAAAACAATACAGCTACACGTGTGTATTATTCCTAGTAGTACTCATGTTATGTGTAACTTGAATATTTATTTATGCACACACATTCATGGCTGTCAATTTTGAAGTGTTGGTTTGGTGTTATGAGTCATAAAGTGTAAATGATATTTTGTTTGTCATTCTGTGTTAATCACATTATGCAATAAGTATGTTTAACGACTCGGTCTGTTCTTGTAGTGTTACAGTAAAACTGTTGACCATCTATGGTAAATAGGTAAGTATTATAGATAAACGGATGTGATAGGGACAGAAAGGGCGATGTATGACTGCCCTGACATGAAACACCGAAAAAACAGATCAATCTCATTATGTTTTATTAGGTGAGCGATTAGGTTTCGATAAAGGTGAGTATTAAACTACACACGCCGCTAATGTGTTTTTATTACTCACTTTTACAGACTATAGATATATAATATTACTAGTTACTAGTAATGCTATATGCTTCATTGTGCAGCACACAAAACCATTTCGTCCACTTTAGACATCTGTAGACTTCTACGATTATTACGTGTGTTTGCACGAATGTGGTTTGCTAAAGTACCTTTAGAAGCGTCTGTCTCTATATTTATGTGTATAATTCCATCCTGCCCCTTTGCTGAGCTATATGGTTAATGCAGAAGTACTTTGAAGTATTGGATGTACAGAAGGACAAGTACCTGCTGCTCTCCAGCTCTGCAAACACTTTATATTTCTGGAGAGCTTTTTAGCTTCTATGTATATAAAGTTTCTATTGAAAGTGCACGTGAATCATCATCATCACATCACGGAATATTCCACATTAAATATTCTGTCTTTGACACATCCTAAACACACGCCAGCATTTTAGCCGCACGAGCTCTCCAAATGAAACTAACTAGCTTTAATACTATAACTTATGTGTAAGTAGTAGTAGGTAAGTATAGAATTCCCGGTAAATAAACTCGACCCGGGTTTTGGTTTTGGCTTACTTCAAACTTTTACTTAATCAACTGAATATATGAGAAAAAGTTTGAGCAAAGGATTATTATTAATTTACCATTACGACTTGCAGACGACGGAGATATTATTATATAATACTAATGTAGGTAACCGCTTTATAAGACAGATTCCAGGAACTGCCCTAATTTACTCAGTTTTCTATCAAATTAACTAACAAGTTAATATTTATGAGAAATACGAGCCCGCATTTAATGTAATTACCTACATGCATAAACTTTGTAGCTCGTATGTAAAGAATAAATATAATTATATTAATTTCTGCTATACTATCAACTATATAGTGACTAAAGAAATACAATCGGGGAAAATTATAGCATGATTACGTAAAAGTAGGTCGCTATTTTTAAAAGTTAATCAAGTTGAAGAGTAAGTTAATTGCTTTCAGAATTTACATCACGAAACATTGCTAATGATATGGTGAGACAGTCGATACGTTAATTAATTAAAAAACGTAGCTTGAGTGAGACTTCATTATTAAGTAGCGCTTGCATTTGCATATTATCAACTCTATTTGTAACAAACTCCCATCTGTTGAATTTCTAATCTCCGCAAATATAATTTTCGTAAATAAAAAGCTACATTGATATTTTACCTATTCACTGACCAATGGATCGGATTTGAATAAAAAACCTGAATCATTTTTAACAATAAATTATTCTTTGCACACAGTAAATACATATCTAAAGCAAATTATTTTGTCCTTCCTTTGTCTACGTTTTCAAGAGCACAGCAAGACAGCAATGTCATATTGTGATGAAAAATTCGAAATAAAATTTAAAACCTCCTGTATCCTTTATTTTGTTACATCAAAGGATTGAGTAGTATGTAGATAAAGCCCTAAAACACAAATACCTACTACAACTGAAAACGAAATCTTGAGATGATGAATCAGAGCCTTGGCGGTTCATTAGACCTCCTAGGGCACTGACTACCAGCAATAAAGAATTAAAACTATAAAGCTTCCCCTAAACACTCAAGCACATGGCATTATTTTGTAAGTAGAATAATGTACAATGCTAACATATGCAAAATGTAAATATATTTACACACAAAGTGCAAGAGGTACAAAAGGTACATGGATTGGTAGGGATAGTGTGTAGATAACTGCTAAGTGTGATAACTGTTACATATAAAAAATTGACATATTCATGAAGGTGAAAGGAAAAGATGAGGAGCACTCACTCTATTTGACTTGCCTCGACTTCTCCTTCTAAACAGCTCTGCTGCTTTTTATATCTTCCTTATAAAATACCATAGCTGAGATACATTGTCTATTTATAAGGCTTATATAGGAACATCTCACTTTTGCAGTAAAATATTTAGTAGTTACTAAAATATAGACTGCAAGAAAAGCATTGTGTTTTATTACGCGTATATATATGTATAGGTACATAATAATACAGTAATGCGATGTCGCACTTACAGAGGGAAAATCACTTTGGCTGAAGTAATAGTGAATAAAAATAGAAGTAATAATTCAAGTGAGTGCAGTAAGTACTGAAGTGGATTATATAAAATGCAAAGTAGAGTAATGCATCTGGAGGAGATAATAATGAATATATAGAGTCAAGTCGACCAGAGCAGAAAAAGAAATGAAATAATAAAGCAGAGTCCACTGAACTGAAATGAACCGAAAGATATAGAAAATCCATAGAAGTTCTTCTAGCCAAAACTTTTTCCATTTGCAGTCAGCCTCTTTTGTCAAAACTCGAATGTCGTCTTCTTTTCCTGTTGTAAACGACATCTCTTTACGTCAGACACGCTTCAAATACCTTAATCTTTATCTTCATCCCATCAAAACATCAATCTCTTGTACTTATCAACCTAAATATTTTCCAAGCACAGGTGTACCTTTATACTTTGTGTAATTCCATCTCATATCTCAAACAATATCAAATCACAATCACAAATTGAACTTTCAGACATGAGACAGAAACATGTCAAGCGGATTAGCCTCGTTTGTGCAACTGTGTGTCTTGAGTGATCTAGACATGCTTGGAAAAATCAGTTTAATAGCATTGTAAGCAACGTGTTTACTTAATAATAGTATAGCAAGGATGATAATGATAATTGTTTCACATACAGTGATAAAACAATACGCAAACAATGTCACTGTTTATTGTACTAACTGTAATTACAAATGTACTGTAAATAATTTCTTGTTAACTCATTTCATTTACCAATCGTTCCATCCTCCCCTTATTAATTAAATTAAATTTCCCCTTCGCTTGACAAGACACGTAATAATAATTTTTATATTCAATATGCAGACTATGCCTATAGACTTCACTTAAAAGTATAATACATGTGTTACATACTGTAATATGGATGAATCTCTGCATATTGTAACGAAATTTCAATTAGAAAATTATTTTCTCATATATAAAAGCTTCATCACGAGTAAATTGCTTTAACGTTTCAATTAGTACAAGGCAATCCTACATAGTAATTGAATTTCAACTACTACTGTGTACAATTATGACAAGTTCTAGTACTATATGAGTAAACTATGATTTCTTTTAATTGGTAATTATTAAACTCATTGTCGCAGTTGCAATCATCCTTAAGCTTATATATACGAACTAACTGCTATCTCACATAAGAAGTTCAATTAATTCACAGCTTAGTTAGTATAATATTTACAAATAGTCAACATAACGTAAGTAGTAGAAGCATTTTTGATGTTAATTATAATAACATCTACTACAATAAGAAAACAAAGAAACAGAAAAGTCGTACTAATTCAATAAACACGTCTCCCATTCATTTCATGCAAACAATGGCACTACCGTACCCTTCTAGTAGAATAATAATTGTAGAAGCCTCTACAAATACTGCATCGTGTAAAATGAGAATGAACTTTTAACAATTATAGGTTACACACAGTGAAATTAAAAGCATTCTATAACGACAGTGCGCTTTACAAGCAAAAAATGCACTATGCAACGAGTAAAAGAATTTTTATTAATTGTGACCGCTTAATTTTCTTCTATAATGACTTTAATGACCAAAGCCGCTTCTACTTGTAGTAAAATGATTACCTACCTACTACCTACATAGTTGTTACATAGAAAATAAATCATCATAGAATGCTACCACAACTCATATTTCACAATCTACCATTTAACCTTAGAAATTCTCTTTACTTACCTATATATGATTAAAGTCAATTCAATTACTCGAGCTGTCTAGCAATTCGCACGATTCTCTTACTCTTTATTACAGTAGAAATGAAATTGCTACATAAGAAAGAGTGAAGACAATACAGACTAACACAATACAAACGAAACTGTCTTTAATATAGACAATCGATGAAATGTATGTAAACATATAGATAAATTTATATTACTGGTAAATGTACGTATATTATACATAGAAAAGTCATAGTGTACTATATGTATTACTCTCTTGGTAGAGAGGAGACGAAAGCATTGAAATGAAAAGCAATCGTTGCTGCACAGACACTTGAATTAGAAAAAACTCCATGGGCATCCTGCAATCTATGCAGACTGAATAACAATTAGCTCTCTGTATCTTTTCTGTACATAAAGCTCTATACAGAATAAATATTGTAACCTCTCTGTCAGTTTCTTTGTATGTCTGACCGTAGTTGTGGTAGCTTTAAGTTTTTCTGTAGTGTCTAATATGAATGCTTTATTATTATTACTTCACCCTCTCTCATATTATTATTTGTAGTGCTTGAGTGTGTACTGAAGTAAGTATGAAGCTGCAGCAATGCAGAGACTGTCTAATATAAACAGAAGAGGTAGAAGAAGAAGTATTTATTTTACAAGTAGCTACAGATTGTCTACTCTGACGATGGTAATTACCTTATGTAATGTTTTTATGTTGCTTTTCATTGCTTGATTGAATTACATTGTAAATAAATAGCTCTCTCTCTGTATATTAGTACTTGTGTGTGCTATACCACAAAACTAACAATTGTTCTCTGGGTGAATAATGTATTCAGAGTCTCTGTCCATTTTATAATGTAGTGGAATAGTCCTTTAGTCTCTACTCATTTATTTTTATGGCAGCTTCACACAAAACGTACAAACGAAGCGAAACTCATTAGTCAGCTCGTTATGTATTTGCATATTATCATTGCCTCTTTTGCGAGGTGTACTAATAACAATATATTATTCCAAAAATAAAAAAATCACTTTCAGCTAAAATACTAAAGAAAAGATGTACCTGTGTGTTATTTATGTGGTCTCTCTGTCTATTTGCGTCAGAAAACTAACGTCGGTGTCGGTACCTCTATGCGATATAAGCTAAAGATGACATTGAGATGTAGAATCGCAGACAGGATGATAGTGATGCTAAAAATGGAATTACTACATTCGCACTCTCCTGATAAATCTTATAATTGCACATCATTGCAACATTACACATTTTTTACCTTTGGCACAACGTATAACGCTGTATCTGTTTGGCTGTGTAATAATAAATACTTAATTATAATAGTATCTGTAATTATATGGGTATTTATTACGCAATTGCTAAAAAGTGTAGTAAAATATTGTTGATGGAATTTTGGAGTTATAGAATTGTGTGTGTTGTGGATTGGAAAAGAATAGGAGTAGTAAAGAGACAGTCAATCATGCACGTGTGAGTTGTGTACAGAAATTGTGTGTATGTGTTATTGAGATTGATGAGACAACTAAAATGCCAGTTTCCTCGACAAAGGATAATTCAGGGAGACATCCGCCCACACTAATGTCATCATCCCTGGACTAATTTCCCTCTCATACACTCAGTTACAGCAATACACACTGTATCCATGTACAGATACACAAAGCACCAAAATTGACAAGGCTGTTGCGGCAAGGTAAAAAGATTTGACGGAAGGGAGCAATTTCCTGTTGCACTCTGCCATTCACAAAGTAATGTTCAGACTTCCACTCCTAAAAGCCAAGGAATACGCACAAGTCACAACTACAATACGTACAAATATTAAATGTCATCCTCATTAAGTTAAATAACTGTTCCTTTCACACACTGGAACAAATATTAGTATTGGAATTCTGGTTCACAAGATTCATAAATGTCACAGGTATCTGTAATTTAATTATAAAGAGATAAAAAGTTTTGAAAGTCCATTTGCGCGTAAAATGCCAATTTCCTGTTACAAATCGTATACTTTCTTTAGTAATTTACCGCATCGGGTCAGCAAAAATTACACAGTGCATTTTTATGTAACGATTTAGCTTAAATTCTTTCTATACGAAATGAAAATTTTGGCCTTGAATAAAAAGTTGGTAAAAACGGATTTTTTATCTCGTTGTACCGCTAAATCTCTACTTCCTCTGTGATACTCTTTACTTTATGTGTTTCACAAAAAGCAACTTTATCACTGAATCATGTTCCTTTAAAGTACCTACATGTAATTTAGCCTCATGACAGAATTCTACTTTTTACGAGACATAAACGTTAAAATGCCACATTACTTTGACACCATAACCACTTGCCCACATCATCTAAACTGAAATTCACAAAGCAATGGAGAAAGATAATAAAAAACTGAGTTAAGTAGTTTATGTGTACATGTTCACTATCTCTGTACAACTACACAAGTGAAATTTAAAAACATAAACAACACATAAAGGAACTGCGGTCCACTCTGCCAAACCAAGCGGCATATCGCCTTGCAGACTGCAGACCCAAAACAAACAAAAGGAAATCTGCATTTTTTATTTATGCTTTAACATTTTATACTCCATAGCTCAAGTAACTTAATAGTATCATGCAAAGTTTTATCTACATTTTCTACAGTAATAAAATAAATAATGCCAACAAAATAAAATATTTTTAAAAATGCATCTACACGTTTTAAGAAGAAAACTAGTTCGTCATTGTACAACTGACTTAAGTGAGTGCACAGAAAAGAATTGTAGAAAATGTAAACCAGAATTACCCACGTACAGAGGTAAAAGTAATATGGAGACAGAGAGAAAAGAAAACCAACGAATAAGCTATCCACCTACTTACTGTACTTATACTTTAATTTAACATGATTCGTCATCCGGTAAAAATTACTCTGATGCCTTCCCGTCTGTTTTCCTGCCGTTCCTTTCTGTAACTAGTTTTTGCCTACAAATAAACGACAAGCTTGGAAACTATGAATGAACATAGAACAGCCAAGCAACGCAGGGGAAAATATCATACAAAGATAATACCACCACCACGCAGCAGAGCTATCATAATACTAATAATAAATTTCGACGATCTCTAACTGAATTTCCTGTCAAATTCCGTGCCTGCAATATTAACTACACTATCAGAATACTCAATTACTCTTCGTAGTCACTTAAGAACACACAAGAAACATTTTCTTGACTTAAATAAGCAAACCAGCTCTCCTGTGCGATTCTATCTGTACATTCTCTCCTTTTCCTTTGTATATACTACACAGACTTGCTGTTACAGAAAAATAAATACACTCATTGCAATTATTAAGTGTTAATGCTTATAGTTTACATGTATACAGTACTATACAGCGTTACTTTTTCATTTTTCTGTTAACAAGGTGCACATACTTATACATGGTACACAAATGTGGTAATCCTTGTCCTCGTCATTTACTTACTTACTTAGAAAGGGAACGAATTTATTTAAGAAGGCAAACTGAAAACTTGTACATAAAATGAACCAACGCACGGATTCACATTTAGCAGAGTGTTACTTTTATTTCATTTAAAGTTCACACACGCCCACCAATAATTCCACTGTGGCATTTTCTACAGTCTCGTATACACATTACAGATACTGTACATATTTAATAATAAATGTACGCCGACTTATTGGACTGCCGACGCAAGCACGGAGGAGAATGCAGTAACCCGATACAAAATGAATGACTATCTGACTATTTATCTCTCTCACAGTTATCTGATGGCTGTAAATGTAACCCGCATTGTGTTCCACTGTCAGTTCTGCATTTCTACGTGCTTTTCCAGCCATAACAGCAGAATAATGTTACAAATGCAATACTAGCACCACCACCACTCTCTTCTCTACTATTAATTTTTATACCACGATAGGTAGTACTACAAAAATAATAACATACAGGTATAGGTACAAATGTACATAAATACAAACCCACAGTTAAAAAACCGACTGACCCAGTTATCTCATGGCAGTTTATGGAGTTTGGTTTGGTTTAGATTACATTTCCTTTGAGCATGCCATGAGAGAGCACTGTCAATGGACCTACCAATCTAATCCATTGCATCAGGGAGTACAAATACAACATAAATATAATACCACTCCTGTAATAATCATCATAATCATACACACAAAGCCACAGCCACAATGATGCTTTAATATGTTCAGCAATGCAATAATAATATTTCAGTTATTTCATCTCTCAGTGGCACAACACCCTCCTCTCTCACCCCAAAAACAAAAACCAACGATTATGAATTACATTACCTTTCGTATATTTTATTCCTACAGCATTCTGTCTCAGTTTACATGAAATTCTCATGCAAAGCCTTTTTCTTTCTTTATTTATCGTCCAATACGCTAATACAGTACATCATACTTGACACAAACCATTTTCATACATATTGCAGAACGGGTGGAATTAGGGTCGTATATGCTTAATGACTAAAAACAAAGAAACACGCATTGCCACTCGTAGAATTAGAGGATCACGACTATCACGTCAATCTCATTACAACATTCATATCCGTCCTATGAATCATAATCATTGGCACATTCACATTTCATTCTATTATAACTCATTTCCATTCTTTTCAACAATTCGTGAAAAGAAATGCGATACAGCTCCTAACTGCATCATCCCTCTTATTAGACTGTATATATAGGTATATTACTACGTATGGTGTGTGTACTTATTACCAGTAAATTGGTTTTAGTTGCATTTCAGCAGTGTTTGATGTACTAGCAGTTTGTAACAAGAACGGAAACCAAAGAACCACAACAACAGAAATTAAGGTTTTCTATTAATTACTTTCCATTTAATGATTCAATAGGGAAATTGTATCATGAAATCCAATTGCCTTTATGAAAATCACTTTGCTTACTTTTATAGTCAATAGAATGCCTATTCTATGTGGAATAATTACTAACATAGGGAATACAAAGAATTCTTAAGAAACACAAATTAATTTTTATGAATTCTATTGACAAAAGACGGAAACAAAGCAAAGGCATAGGCAAGGACATGGAATTTACCTATATAAATTCTTTCTAAACAGTTGCTTCATTTTATTTTACACTAGTATTATTTACTTTTTACGTGTTGTAAGAATTTCCTCTCTGGCAAATAATCCGATTTGTTTTTTAGCATATGATAAATATGACTATCACTTCTCTTCTACCTCTTCTTGCATAAATGCTCGCTCATTAAGACACGAAAGCTTATAAAGGAATCTCACAGTGTATTTTATGCCGACACGGCAGTTACTTATGTTATTATATGTAATTTAATGAGAATGCACCATAAACGCCTACTAAAGCGCAACGAATGCGAGTGGAGTGCATCTAAAAGTGTTCCAGAGACCTTCAGAACTGGTTTAATGAGCTCCAGACGAAAGAGTCGACTCTTCCACGGTGAATCATGTCACGCCACACATATCCAACCAGAACTACCCAAGCTGTCAACATATCATTCCATGCACAAATGTAAATACTGAATTTATATATAGGTAAGTTAACTATGTGAATGTGAATGTTCCACTTCATTTATGTGCATTCAAACCTTTAGCCTATATGTTATTGCCTTATAAATCAGAAATGCATACGGAAAGTGCAAATATGAAATTGGAAATAAATTGGCTAGTTATTATTCTGCAGACTGGTTCTCATAACACAATACTTACACTTATGCCTATATTATTACTACTATAGATATATAATATATGACTATATAGATTTGATAGGAAAGGCATGTTGCATATGCCAGGTTGTGTGTCACACACATAAGCAAAGCAGTGATGAAAAACTTGATAATTTTATGCTGTCTGGGTATATACATTTGCATTATGCATGTGTCTATGCAAATGCAAATGATTTACAACGATTCTCTCTCAAGCAGAAAAACTAAAACCTTGAAACTGAATCTAATTTCCCTGCAAATGCTCGTATTGAGAGAGTACTGCAACTACATGGACACAGCATTGGCATTATTTTATTTTAATGCAATGTGCAACGTGGAGTGCATCGTAAATTGCAAATGGGGAACAACATAAATGATCACAGAAAATTATTAATTATAAACCAAATGTGACGCAAAACGTAATTAGAGTTTATACAGTAGCTAGAGACAACTTCCCGTTGCACATGCTTCGAGGAAAAGTTTTTTAGTAAATGAGCAGAGATTGAAAATGCATTCAACTTAATTTTGCTCCACCAAACTCATTCTTAATTACATGAGGTAGTCGCACGTATGTAAAAATGCATATAAAAAAGGGTTAAAAGTTCACTTCTCATTAGGCCAATTATTAAAACGAGACTGCAAAAATGAATAGCAAAAAAAGACGGAAATTAATATCATACTCAACTGAAGTACCTACTTATGTTTGGATAGCTATATATGCATTGTTCATATTATTCTACACTTGCATACCATTTATATGCTAAACTGCTACTACTAAGGCAAGTTGTTGTAAATTATATGGATCACCACGCACGGTTCGTAGAAGCCTATATTTTGTGTGAACCAACAATCTCGGAACCGTGATGGATCACAATATTTTACACCAAAATATTTATATCAATTACATTCTTTAGATAATTCAGTCTTTTGAAATAGCTCTTCATTCAATTTTACAATAGTAACCTTATCTAACTAAAATTACAGTTAAAAATACTCTAACTATTTAATAATACACAATGATAAGTAAGTATCAGTAGAAGTAAGCTGTAGGAGGTGTTGTCTCCGTCGAATCTATTTAGTCATATATTTTCAAAAATTTATATTTCTAATTAATTCAATTCACCGAACTCTAATTATTTCAAGTGCTTATACTTATAGACAATACTTATACACACACTATTACATACCAAATACATAGGTAGGTAATACGTTTTAATAAAATTTGTACTAAAATTTATAAAACACTAAGTAAGTAATCTTAAATCTATCTAAATCTTTTTGTCAGTTAGTTTTCTGCTTTACATAGGTATGTAAGCTGTATGTGTCAACACATATAATATTTTATCATGTTAGAGTTGAGGATAGTAAAACTTCAGATGCGTGTAAACGCTTTACCGCAAACAGACAGTGGATTCAGTGGCTATTATATTTTGCGAATAGCTGCCGTGCTCTTTCGCACGTAGTTCGTTTTGACTACTACCTCATTCCTTATAATTATAAAACCATACTAGTATTAGGCTGTGCATAAACATTATTATTGCTAAACAGTAAACTGTTTATTTCGCAATGCAAAACCTTCGCAAACTGTATAGCTATAAAATTATTATTAACTAGTAATAACTTCTAATTGTCCTCTGTGGGAGACCAGTTTTAGACTGTTAACTGACAGAATCTGACAGTAAAAAGCCAAGAAATTAAACGAAAACAATCCCGCTGCTGTATAATACAGATAGTAACTGCAACTTCTCCTTAATACAAACTCGTGATGAAGAAAGGAAGTTTTATAAAGGAAAATAATACTTTCCACGATAATAATCCAACTAACAACAGAAGAAACTACCGACAGTTCATAATATTCTGATGGAAAGTTTTATCCTAGAGAAAAACAGCAAAACAAGTAACAAAGAGTTAGTTACTTCTAAGTATCATAGAAGAAAACATAAGGGGAAAAATCGGACACACACCATACCATGCACCAGTTGTTTAGTAAGTGCAGGCATCGCATACGAATTCTTGGAAAATGACTCACTGCCCGATTTGATTCATTCACAGAAAACAAAAATCAACTTGTATAATTCGCACATATATATATAATAGCAAGACTTAATCGTATCTCTTATATCTCTACATTGATACGTACAATAATATAATTCCGCATAAAACAACAACTATACTCTACTAGTAATCATTAACAGTTCAAACATGAACAAACACACTCTGCGTCTGTATCTCTCTCTCTCTATAAAGTTGATTGCGAAGCATCTATGACCATCATAATATCAAAATATTGCTGCTTCTGTGTCTATGTGCTGCAGTATACCTCTGTGTGATGTTTCTGTGTGATGTTGCGAATCCTGACTGACTGGAAACAGCATGAGAGAATTGTTAGGTAAAGTCAGACGAGAAGAAGTGGTTGAAAGTTAATGGCAAAACCTTGAGTCAGGCCAGGACTCAAAAGTGAGTGTGCCCGCCCATTCTGACACCAGTCTGTCTGGTCCGACGATAATTTAATGCAATGCGATTCGATGATGATAAAGCATTTTACTCCTTTTTATGAACTAATCCAAACTTATTGCTAGTTAACTCAAAGCCTACTAATAAGCACTCCACTTACTTATGGCCAACCAGTGCAGTTAGTTAAACTTCGTGTAGTAGTACTAGTACCAGACTGCTATATGTACAATTACAGCTAGAATGAAGAGGAGGAAATAAAATTATGTCTTATACATATGGCATATATGATTAGCTCACTCTCTATGTATGTTCTTTAGCATATCTAGACTTATGACTGACACAACACAAGTCAAACCCACATAGAAATAATATTCAAGTATATTTCTATGTATGTAAAGAACTATATACAGATAGAAGAAGTATAACATTATCTCTGTGTATAATATACGTGTGCACTATACAAATACAAATATGCACGACTGACTGCTTGGAGAAAAATCTTCCTGTATATGAAAATCATAACATAGAAGTATAACATGGCAGTAGTCGTATAATACAATGGTAATATAGTAGCGGTGAAAACATCGGGGCTACATGCTGATTTATTTTCGCAGTAAAAATATAATGACATGTTGTAATCAAAAGCTAAATTGCAATACACACAATACTAAGCCATACAGATGAGGTAAGTAATCATCTTCACGAAGAACTACTAATGCTACCATCACTGAGAGAGTTAATGCACTACCCTATAAAATAATGCCAGGTAACGCTATCATATTTTACCTGAGGGATTATAACGTGTGTAGCTTTGTATGGAGATGCTTTGCAAATTTTATTTGTTGTATCAGTGCTTGTATACGGATACTTACACAAGTTTTTAGTTGCACTTACAGATATAGTACATGTAGTAGATGTAGGTAATTGCAACCCATAAATATAACATTAAATTATATTTTCAGGTCTGAGTCAATTCGATTTACGATGGTAGTACTTGACGCAGTTCTGTGGGCGGCAAGTTAAGCTTCACTTAAATTTACATTTTTACATGAACACAGAGATCGTATTTTATATCTTCATTTGCTGTCGTCTCTCTCTCTCTTCGTTTGGCCAAGCTTTATCAGGGTGTGCCATAATAATAACGAAATGCAACTTAATACCTTAGCACGATGTAATAGTAGTTTAGTTAGTACTACCTATGAAAATAATGTCTGCTAAACAATTTGTGGTAGATTAGGTGTATTGTAATGTGTATTAGGTTTATGTGTACGTATACAAGTATGTGTAGAACGTGTCAAAACTTCTTGTCTTTGGAATCCCACGAGTCTACATAATAGGAGTAACCTACAAATTGTATTTACAAATTACTATGTGCGTTGTCTCATTGTTCATGTTGTAAAAATACCTGCTTTAAACCCAGTAGGAGATTTTATATTGTGTTATGTCGTAATCGTCCATAAATATACATAGAAACCTGGTGGAAATAATGAAGTGGGAATGTGAGACACGGGCTGAGATCTATCAACACTCGAGTTACGCTTCTTACATCATCATTTCCATCCTCTCGTATCAGTGATATACATTTTCAGTTTTTGATGAATAATTAAATTTCTCATTTCACTCGTGCATTCATTAATCATTTGCATTTCACCCTGATAACGATAGCCTGTTAGGCAATCGTAATATAAATCTCAAATGCAACATATTCACGCAATAATACATTAAAATAGTATTAAATGTTCCCTGCATACAAATGTTCATGTTTACATAAAAATAAACAATATTATTACACTTTTAAGCATCATACTATCATCTGCAGGATTGCATTACAGTATGCATATAATCCTTAGAATGGGCATGCATGATGACTTTGATGACTAATACAAATATAGCTGATCTATGTCCATAAAAATATTGATACTAAAGTCGTAAAATTATGATATGAGAAATGATAAGTAGAGCAAAAATATCAGGGAGACATTTACAACTCATGTAAATAAGCCCATAGAAAATAATCCATTTGTAACGGTTGAAAGAAGTATCACATAGAAAAGTGGCATGTTGTGAACTATGACACGGTAACGTTAACTGTGACATCAACATGTCAACTGTGACACTGTGTTAATAGAAGCATAACTCTCCTATGGCTATATTTATTTTAAAATATAAAGTATACCATTTTTCTGATTATTCAAAGATTTGCGGTTTTCACTTTCAAATATAAATAGAATTCAAAAAGCAGTATTCAGAATGCAATGTGTATTTAAGGCAGTGGTTCCTCTACAGGGCCAAAGGTCATGAAGGAGTTAACTGATTGACTCCATCTTCGAACTTAAGTTTCCAATGGATATCTATAATGCGTTGACCAAATTTGAAGCAGTTATCTCAAACCGTTCTTGAGTTATCGTTCAAAAAGACAGCCGGACACTATTCGTACAAAGTATCTTGTGATACTTAACAAGTAAGTGTACTTGTTAGCAAAGATTGTAAGTGTGTTTTTAGAATTCCATGTATAGAGAGAGTGAAGGTCTTGAGTTTTTTATGGGTCGTCCATATGCAGTGACGTAAATATGAGTTTTTAATTTCTCGCAACAAAATGTATGACAAACAAAAACAAGTATATGCCTGGTCGGAGCAACAATAATATTACCTGATGTTGCTTCCCCTACCTTCCCTTCTATTGCTTTAAAATATATTCTTTCGCAGTATGATGCAACAACAAGGAAAATGCAACTCCGACATTTCTCCAGTTCTGCAAACTTGTCTAGAATTCTCAGAAGCTATAACATTAGCATACGAACAAAACACATAAAATATATCCGCTGGAGACAGGTCATTGCAAACAAACTTCTATTTACTACATACGCAATTAAAACAGGACCTAGACACACAAATCTCTACAGAATCTTTGATAATTATTTTTCACACTGATTTCACTCACAATCAGAGTATCTTAATCTTATTTAGCCCTGTAGAGTAGTAAAAAACGTGGATGTTACATCTTTATTATAAAGGTCGACTTTCCTGCACTCGTACAGTTCATGATATCCTGATGCCAAACTGGAATACTCCAGTCTGTTCTGCCCTACCAATAAATACTCCTTATATTTCTTGTGTACGACAAGAATTCCTAGATTAAATTGTTGTGCCACACTGCAGAAAGATACAACTTGCATGCATTCGTCCTTGTAGCATACTGACTTTACCGCATTCTCTGCTCAAAGCAAAATACTCGTCAAACAGATCACGATGAGCTGAAGATTTTCCTCTTGCAATATTGGAAAAAATGGAAAAGCTCATAAAATCTCTGGACCAGAACAAAAGACGAGTCTTTGCAGCGGTTTCACTCTTACCGACATGCAGAAATACCTGTGTGCAAGATATTTCACATAATAAACATCGAGATAATGTTCCTTCACATTTACACACACCATGGAGAAAAACGCTTGGTAATATCCACACAATAAACTTGTACTATAAAAGGATACAGTAGTAGTGTAGTAGAGTGCAGCGGAAACCATGCCACACATGGATCAGCCTACTATGCGATTTTGCATGATCTCTGTTACTGGATGCATGGAACGAAAACGATTCACTTAGATTCGATGTATACATTAAGCATGACATGAAGAAAACAAAGTAGTTAAATTGATTTACAACGTTGCGGGCCTTGACGTCCTTACAGTCGACTGAACTGAAACTGAAGCAACAGCAGCAGACGTCTCTCTGAACAGATAGCAGCAGTCAAAGTCTCCAAAAAGAATCACATTCAGCAAATGATGACTCTTCCTCTATTTTATTTGCTCTCATCCATTCCTTCTCTCTTTCCCTTCTTGTATAATACACACCATAGTACTTTCTGTGTCTAATTTAACCCAAGTTAACGCAAAAACAGACAATGAAATGTTCTTGCACATTATATGCCAGTATGCACATACATATAGCCCTATACAGTATATGTAAATGCAAAGCATACCTGATTTAAACCCTTGTGTGAATAAATTTTGGAAATTACCATAGGGAGCGTATCTCCTCACGCTAATCCTTTAAAGTAAAGCATTTTCAGCACAATTTAGTTAATTACAGAAGAGACTGAAAATCTCTATCATCATCATTGTCATTATCTCTTGTTAATTTCCATTTGAATAGAAGCTCAGTGTATTTATCTACACCATTAACTTCCACTTTTTACTTACGGAGTAAGTTACACATGTTACGGACTGAAACGCTCAATTTAAACCCACGAGCACAAAATCAACCTCAGATGAACTCTCTCTCTCTGTTGTATAGTGGTTGATAAAAATTGTCGAATTAAATAATTTTATTGTTATTCGAGATTTTTATTCGGATTTGTTGTTGAATTTGGTTTGATTTGACTAAGAGCTAATTAATGTGCGCCTGTTTACCCGTAAGGCACAATTGAACGATCATCCACACTACAATCTCACCACCATATCCTTCACACAACACGAAACATCTCATACTTGTTTTAACACTACTTATGCAGCAGAAGAGCTACACTTATTACCATTTACATATTATGCATATGGATTTTATACTTTATATATTTACCATTGTTGTTTTGCCTAGTTAGGTCAGTCTTGTTGAATGTGTGTATAGAAGTAAGTACTATGGTAGTCATAATGTGACGAGGAAAACAACAGAAACCTGTTCTCTTATATTTTCTGACTATTCTTGTTGCAACTACTACTACAGATACATCTATAGCTATACTACTATTTGTACTATAAGATAAAATATATTATGTGCAGCGAACGTATCTATTAGAGAATTTTGCATTAAACCTTCTAAAAAGAGCTTTACTTGCAATTCGCAACTTGTGCCGGCTACAACTCATTACTTTATCTGTATGTGCAACAATATAACAAGCTTTTACTACTATAAACTCATCCACGGCTACTACTACTACTACTATCTCCCTTTTCTTGTTCTGAACTGTATAACAAGTAGCAGAGTTGCTCAAGTCCATTCCATTTCCATGCAGCGAATCAAATCAAATAATAGTTTTTTTACTGTCTGTGTCTGGGTAGTACACTACGTGTAGTAAAGGGTACAAATAATTTTTAGGTATAGCTTATGTAGAATATATGTTTTGGTGCTTACCACCTGTACTGTACAAGTCTATATAGGTGTATACAGATAGACAGAGCTATATCAAATAACATTAGTATAGAATTCAATTAAAAGTTAAAATCGTCTTGTAAAAAGAACTGGCTGACAAACAAAGTTGAATGAGATCATTCTCTTAACTGGAAGAAATCCTCAGCAAGAAAAATTACAATTTAACTTACTTTTTCTATCATCTTTCATCAAACTTTTATATTCACTGTCTATGTGTATGCACTATACGTACAGTAATGCAATGTGGTAGTATATTCTACTTGCAACTTACAAAGACGTTAGTTTTTCAGATTGAGCTTTCATTTGGGAATAGTACTATACACATAAGTATAGTAGCTAAATAAATAAATTACATACCTTGAATTACAAACGTATTGCTTACAGCAATGCAATTTACTACTATAACTTGTAATAACCTATTTAATGATATTACTGATATTGTAAGTGAGTATAAATATGCCACCGTCACAATCACATCACAATAAAAGAATGTGCCTAGGCAAATATATTTTTATAAGTGAAAGACACACTCACACAGAATACACAAAAGGTTTTACATACCATGCCTATTATACTAGATACACTTACAAACGGTATATTTACTTTGCTACTAGTTGCTCGTCCAATAAAATTGTTAATGTATTCATGTGCAGCATTTGTTTACTTGGCTGGTGACTTGACTTGCTTTCTTAATAATTTTGCCTTAAGTGTTTACTTGCAGGATTGCATTCCTCCAGAGATTTATAGAGGTGAATTATTAGCAGTTGCTTATTATTATTATACTATATAGGCAGTCCTACCAGTTACGCGACGCGTATCAGTCCTACTAGACCAATAAGTGCACACGTACTAGTTATGCATAATGGCTTGTCGACTATTTTCTAACAATAGAATTACAAGTGTGGTTTTCTCATGCACTTTTTATCTGATTAGCGTAGATTTTATTGCCTCTGAACTCGTCTGTCGGCCCACGTCGTCACAGATGCATTACCATCGCTCTTATTGCACTGCAATCACAAGAAATGCGATTTTAAATGCAGACTAAGATTGTGGAATAGAAATTATAAGGTTATACTGTTATAATAGAACGTGGGAGGTGTACACTGATCGTTTGTGTGTTGTTGGGACAAAAGTCATAATCATAAAAAATAATAAACTATAGCAATACTTAAATTCATCCATCCATATAAGAGATCATGCTCTATACGCCATAACTATATGCAATAACGGATTCTAAAGATCACGTCTCTCAAGATCCCATTGTCAAAATTGTATTTAAATATTGAATTATGGCTTGCACTTATTAGTGAGCGCATTAAATAAATAATTCACTTTAGATTTTAGACCCATATTTTATTATTCGTCTTTTTTGTGGCGTACCCTTTCAGGTTTGTATCTGCAAATGTTTTTATCTTCATTCTGAGAAGATACTATAAAGACTTACAGAGCAATTTAATCACATAAACGATAAAATCCTACAGACATGTTATTTTATTTCATCATGTACTTAGCAACTATTAAAAAAATTAAGCTGTAAGCATGATCTCTTTGTCGATTTGACATTTAAATTGACGAGACGACCCACGAAGAACAGAAGAAAGTGCATTGATTTCAGATGCATCATAAATTCTGTGTCAGCTTTAAAAAAAACTGCATGCTTTTAGTGCAGTCGTGTACTCGTTTTAACAACCCGTCATCCCGTTCGTTCAGATTGTCATTTATTTTTGAAAGATTTGTGTCCATTGTGAGTTGTGGCATCAATCGCACTTTAATGACCAATTATAAATGTTTTACATCTTCAAATGCTAAAGGTACTTTATTACTGTTACTCTAAAGCAGGATATTTTATCTATGGCAAATCTTTACACAGATTTAGGACATTTATGGCTACTTAACTTTGATGCGTTTTGACATGTTGCTTTCGCCACCATGAAAATTGCATTGAAGGGACTTGTAGGGTAGGTACCTAATATTTGTGCTAGGTCTAGGTCAAGGTGGCATAGAAACGATTTTCCTAATAAGACGGCTCTATCTGAATTCGAAACAAAATCTTCATCCCATTAGAAATAAAATGTGCCATTTTACCATTGAATTAACCTAAGTTTTATTTCTGCATGAAATTACACTATTATATCACAAAAATCACAACATCCTGGTCTTCCAGTATCACCAATTACGAATTATATGACTATTATTGTCAATACACTTTAAACGAGCCCTGAAATGTCTGTCGCTGCGGTAAACGGTCATAGTAAGTTCGAACAATATGTCTTCATCAAAAACCTACCTCCCTTAACACCGGAACAGAAGGCTAGAAATCCAGTTTTGCCCTTAAAAACAAGAAGTTCGCCCAAATTCAGTTTGGTTCTAGATTTGGACGAAGCTCTCATTCACTGCAGTCTGAGAGAAATGCCAGATGCGTCTTTTTCATTCTCGCTATCTTGCAAATATTGCACCGCTTCTTACCACCAGGTCAGTTTTTGCTTTCTCCTGTCATTAAGTACACTTAATATTGTACAATGACTGGAGGTTGCAATAAAATTCATTTACCATTTTGTTTGTGTATAATGAAGCGTGTATAAAGCAAGCGTTCATAAAATGTATTTAGGCATATACCTACAGATTGTAAATATATTTGTGTTACATAGAGAAAGTAATGAATAGTTAGGTGTTGCTTTCATGCGTCTATTTATATGAACTATTTCCG
>JABASD010001039.1:0-49573 GCA_019776165.1 Pogonognathellus flavescens | reverse complement strand
GTACACTGAAAAAACAGAAAGGGAAGATTACCATTTTAATCTAACAAAATATGAACCTTTCGCAACTAAGGGAAATTTTCCTTGCCAAAAAGGGAAAATTTCCCTCTGTTGTGCATAAATTCCCTGTTTTGGCGGGAGTTTTTTCCCTTAGTTGCGAAAGGTTCATATTTTATTAGATTTAAAGGGAAAATATCAAATCAGTTTTTTGAGTGTAGAGTAGTTGGACATTTTAGAAATAATGTTATGTAAACTCTAAAGATCATAATTAGTACCGTTGTACATTCGACATACTGTAATATTATTATAGCAGTAATGTGGAAGAAAGGTACAAATGCAGTACATGAAAGCTAAAATAAAAGAGGTGAGTTGGAGTTGTACCTGTATTTGTAACTGTAACTAACTGAATTTTGTCGATACAAAGCACAAAGAAGGTATAAAAATACATAAGACCAATATTGATGAAATTATATAGTTCGTATATTTTTCTAATCTTTAGACAGATGTACAAAGTCCATCAAGAAGCTTTTTATACAAAAATAAATGAATTTCAAGCTGTTTAGTAAGTAATGAAACAAGACGTAACACATTACAACATTCACAGTTTGTTAGCCCACAAGATATTTTTCGTTTTACAGTAGCTCGACATTAAAAGTAGGTACAGCTCATTGATAATTCATGGAACGTTTCTTCCTTTTCATCCTCATCGACAACTGCACCTAATGGCTTTGTTTCAACTTCTTTTTACAACAAGCCATGGCTTCTTGTATATGTCAAATTGTGTCCGGAAGGTACAGAACACAGACCAACTTATCAATTCGTACAAAATAAAATTAAAAAACCCGTTTGCTTTGTTTCAGAATATCAGATACTAGTAATACACATTGGGTTAATAGTATTTCTTATAATTGTGGCATGGCAGATTCACCTGAGGTCATGAAATCAAAACTTTTACTTTCGTTTATTAACATTCATGGCCATCTTCATCCTTCAGTAGCTGTAAACAGTGCAGTAAAAGCACACACGCAGTAAAAATGATTTTAACACTATTTTTTTCCGTATGGAAAACAACGAGGAGAAAATAGTATCTTCCCTCACAATAATGAAATGCTACTATTGATGTGATGACTATTGATGTACATTTCTATTCGTTTTACCTAGTCTACTTTTTTGTATAACTGATATTAAAAAATCTTCTACTTGCCTTATAAGGCAAGTTAAGTATACGTATACTTATTGATGTATATTTAACTCGTGTTTGAAATAGTAGAGTTATAATATTCATATTTTTTATCGCATCCGTCATTAACGCGTTTTCCTTTGACCAGAGGTGCTTAGGTGTAAAAACTAAAGATCTGTGATATTATTTAACTCTTAAGTGAGAAGTAAGTCATAATGCTTATGTGGTAGTAGTAGCTAGAAAGTATAATATTATAATTTATAGTCATCATAAGAATAGAGATACACAGAATACCTTCATCATGGAATTAGATGCATCCACAAAAGGTTCTTCTCAACCTCGAATATAAGTGAATAAGATTGAATTGAGACAAACAAAGAGCATGGAAGTTTTATTTCATCTTGAATTGGCTCTCTGGGGGTGGGATATCTCTATCAAATGAAATTAAAAGTGAATTTAATTTGTATTTTGTTTCCTAAGACTTGATTTTGGTGAAAGAGCAGCCCATCAACTCCAATCCAAAAACTAACCACAAAAGCTGCTTCCAAATGAGATTCTGATGAGCTCGCTGTCATTCATTCTGACTGCATTATAATAGAGTTGTTTTATGTTGCATTAAGCATCAGTCGTACTGAAGATGAGTATTGGGATGTTTTTAGAATCATACGTGAATGAACATACAAAGAGTCCCATCTCATCTACAACATAATCTATGCGAGATTATTGTACTGCACTTTACAGTACAATAGTATGTGCTGTATTATAGTATAGTAGTAGTTAGTGAAAAATGTTTCAAGTATAATTTGAATGGTCTAAAATGTAAAAAAATACAAAAATGCATTTTTTGCTTTACATGCAAAGCAATATGTACAATACAAACGGCAATGTTTTAAATATTCTATTGTCTATGGTCATGTTCGGGGAATTCATTCATTCTGATTTTTATTTATATTTCCTTTCAGTTCAACAACACTTGCCATGATAAGTAGGGTTTTTTGTTCCCGGATTTCAATTACAATCTGAAGCATTATCAGAATGAGATAAATTTTTATGGAACGATTAAAACATTATTACATCCAATGAATGCTATATATTAAAAATACTCAGGTAGATACACTACAGTGATACAAGTTAAGAAGTAACCGTAAATCGTTGGGTTTTCATGATGACCATATCACATCTCCCATCACTTTTTACGAAAGGTAAAAGTCAAATGTATAGAGCAGTTATATGCATATGAAAGTGATAATTACACTGTGAATTTTCTTTATGGTTAATTCAGTAAATGGAAATTATTAAGATTTAATGTGAGGAGAAGGAAGTGTTAAGACCCTTAGGGTCTCTCACTCTCACTTGAGTAAAACCTACATTCAGTTTCCGAATATAGAAAGTCCTAATATTTTTATAGAGGAAGGGAACTTAAATCTGACTGTAAAAAGTAGCCTAGTCACTTAAAAGGCATCCCTTAAGAACATCACCTGAATTCGAATGGTGTGCAGCCTGTAAGGAAGTAATTATTCTGCTGTCTACCGTGTGTCATGTGGTGAATGGAAAAAGGCAAAGCAAGGACGCATCCAGAAGTCAAGGGAAATTCAATGAAACAGCCTTATAGAAGAAGCATAAACTAAATACAACGAGAATGAGACTGATTTAAAGATTCACAAACATAGGAAATGCCTTTTTAAAACAGATAGCTGCATATAATATACCTGTGACAGCAACCTCCTGTACATATTCCATCAGCTTTATATCACAATATTGCTACACAGTAGCTGCTCCACAATTGAGATAGTCGTGAACACATTTTCCTTTCTTTGACAGTGCAGTATGCTTTGTTTATTACGGAAGCCCTATACAACATGCATTGACGAACAATTTGAAAAGTTAGCCAAAACTTTTTTACAATTGCACCTAACACGAAATTTGTAACTATATAGTAGATACCTATAAAATTATTAGTATTATATTAGTAAGTACACCGGTGGACTGGACCTGACTGTTTCTGACATCTATAAATACCTATAAGGATTCTTCCGTGGGGATCAAGATATAGAAAACAAAATCGCGTACTTCCGTGGTGTGATGCATACTGGTGATTTCTAAGGGTCATGGTAATCGTGTGACAAAAGGTTGTACGGATATTACAAAGTATATAATAGGTAATATCTGTACACTGTTCTTGGTTTTCAGTATACAGATAGACGGACAGGTGAAACTAAATTAACAGATAGCCCATGTTCGTCGGTAAGGTTCTTTACTGTCCATAATGTAAATAATGTATTTACTGCGGCGTACCTTACAGTTATATTTTGTGGGTTTTACTGGGTCTAAAAGGTTACCTTACCGCTCTACATAAGGTTGTGGTATTACAAACATGAATGGACTTTTTTCTCAACCAATAGTCAATAGCTATGCTGAATTACTTGTCAATTTGAAAGTAAAATTTTCTGCTTCCTTTTCCTGAGTGCTTCAACATGCAATGCAAATGCACGTGTGTGTTTTCTCTTGTGGTCCTGTATTCCTGCCTAAACTGTAGTACACTATTACATTTACACCTATTAGGTATATTTTGAAAGATGAAGTGAAATCATACTGCACAGACGGGAATTTTTATTATCTGCAAAAACGTACTATACACCACAAAATCAATTGATTGGTATGTTTTTTTACCGGTGTTGAGCAATTTATGTGTATTGTATATTTAATGAATACTTGTATGTGTGATCATAATATTATTATTATTTAACCAAGTATGTAACAGTAACCTATAAATGTTTTAAAATCGAGAGATTTTGGTTGGATCATTAAGGGAAGAATTGAACGTGGAGGTAATAAAGCAAAAGGTGAAGGGAGTCTCTTACTTCTTACATATCCCATAGATCACAGCTATTCAGCAACAAATCATTTCACAAGACATGGGGTGTGTGTCCAAAGGTGGACTTGCAACTGCAGAGATATTACCTTCATTTCCAACAAAATGATTCTCATTAAGAGAAACTCATGGGTGCTCTTCTCTCCCACTTGGTTCGCGATGGATTACACTACCTACGCATGCAGTCTTGTTTTCTTGTTAACAATTACTACAGAAAAGAAATATGCACTCGTGCCGTGTACTTTATGGGTTTACAATGCATACCGCATAGTAGCAACAGTATCAAGCCCTGCGTATACTATGCGTATAAGTATACTCAGGGCTTGATATTATATATTCTCTATGTACAGATATTCTGGTCCTGTATGAGCAAGTATATCGTATATCCATGATTTCTATTTTAAGCTAAAGATTGAAGAGATAATTAAGTTGAGTTTGTGGTACACTTTTGTAATTTGTAGTCTTCTAATTGATTGAAGGATCGTGGCATAGCATGAGCTAATGGGAATGGAAAAGCGGAGCTTTATGAACACCGGGTTAATTTACGAGCAGCAGAGTTAGAAATGGATTTTCGAATAAGGTTAATGAGACCGGTGCTATTTAGTAAATGCTAAGAAATACAACAGCTAGTGCATTGCACCACACCTCTAAATATGACAAGATATTTATGTGATTCATCAAATACAGAAATTGCATTTAACAGAAGTGGAGCAGTGTAAAATCTTGAGAAATGCGGTACAAAGAAATAATAATTTTAAAACACCTGCAAACAGTTAGAAATATTTATATCTGTAACTTACGTACCTGTTGAAATACATGTTATAATAATCATTTTCTTACTTGCTAAACTTCAGATTCTTTTTTCACGCAATAGTAAGAGATTAGAAAGATACAGCGTAGATTGCTTCAATAAAAAAACTGGCTTTATTGGCAGTAGAGTCAGAGTGAAATGTAAGTTTATATTTTAGCATTTGGGAAATCTTAAGTTGACTTTGTGCAGAAGTTTCTTTTACGGTATAGGATTTCGTATGGGAAGATTTTCGAAAACTTGTTAATGAATGATGACAATAACATTAAGAGTTCTTAAATACATTGTATTGTATCATCATGGGCGGTCTACGTATTCAGAGCGACAAACGCCAATACTATGCCCACTTAATGCAGTCATTTAAGTTAGTCCTAAGTGCTACATGTATTTAACACCAAGCACGACACAATGTTTCAATGTTTTGATCTTATCTTATCTAATCTTTGCGGAAACTGTGTGTTTTCTCTGGCGACATTATGTTTGCTGTAGTTAGCTACGGCTTTTGAAATTGAAGAAGCTTGGGCCTTTGAGGTTGCCTCTTTCTATCTCTCTCTACGTAGGAGTTTTAATTGGAAATATTAAAGTGTGTGAGTTTTTGTTTAAGCGTGCTGTTGTATTGCATTATGTGTGTTGTGATATTTGTTAGCCATAGTATACTACTGGTATCTGAAAAATCTACTAAATAAATTGCCGTGTATTAGTTATCGGTTCCTTTTGTTCTCTTTCACATCTAATCCGAAACTTAGAAAAACAAGTCACGCGATTATTTTTGTAAACAGGAAAATCATTTTGGTGTTTACCTCGCATCTTCGGATGGGAATTTTCGGTAAACAGTTTACTTTGAGAATTAGTTACGCACTTTTAGGTGTTCTGATACGCTTTTGATCCTTCAGTAAAGTTAAAAGACTGCCGTCTGTTTGTATTGTAGCCTCTCGTGAGATAAAATATTAAGTGCTACTACTTACATTCTAAAAAAATATTAACTGATTTTGTTGAAAAGTTTTTTCTCTTATTACATGTATTTCACAACATCATACCTGCATTAAGATTTTGGATAGTACTGAATCGAATTTAAAATATCAAATCAGGTTGGTTTAATTTTTATTTCATATCTGTTTGCAATCATTTATGCAATACTTAGTAGATTTACCTTTATAGATCAAATGACTTCATGAATTCATGATTCTGGATACTTTGCTGATATACGTGGCATAATAGTTGAAATATTGAAATGCTACCAGTGTTAGAGTACAATAGGGAGCTACCAACTGTAGAAATATTAAAACTGTAAGTTAAAAGCAATATTTGTCAAAGGTAATGTGCAGTTGGAGTTTTAGCTGACATTTGTTACGAATGTCAGTTGTATTCGAGTTCACATAGAGTTGTTGTGATTCGTGGCTGCATAAAAGAGACTCCCTGCATGGCACACGACACCAGAAACAAAGCCAAAGGAACAGCTTGGTCTTAGAAATTAAAATTCAAGTGAGCGCAACATATTCCCCAGCTCATCATCATCATTATTATGACTTGAGTCCATTGTGCCTGTTTCATTACCTTCCTCTTCTCTGGCCTTCTGTTTCATATTATTAAGAGAACGAACACAGACTAAAGGAACGGACTTGAGGATTTGACTTGATCTGCTACTGAACTGTTTGTATCGTCAACATGGGCCGAAGCTAAACCAGATTTGACCAAGTGAACAGAAAGCAGCGGTAAGTGAAGGAATAAGAAAGATGACACGCGTAAAAGCAACGGGTCCGATCAAAAGTCAAAACAGCATTCGAGTTCAGTTATTTTAGTGTAGGTACCTGAACCTAAACTTATATTCAATACTTAAGTACCTCTATACTTCTGGAAAGGATACTTATTACTTGAGAATCTGTCTACAAGCAAGTCAACTCAAGTCAAACTAGAAATTAGTAGTATAGGTTCCGCTCCAGGCCTTTACAATGGAAAATCATCAACCAGATCCTTTTTCATGATGTTCTCTTCTTTATAGCGAGTCTTGACTAAAAACAAAGGTTGGGTCGACTCAAAATCACACTCTTCTGCTGATGCATTGTACCTGCCAACAACATTCGGTTTCATTTCAACTCTTCCTTTCTATGTACCGTATTTAGGAGGATTATAAAAAACTATTTACCTTTTACCAATAACTGTTACAAACAATATACCTGTAAATAATTCAGGTCGGGTTTGAGCTCCTTGGACTGAAGAAACATTATACATCAACTTTCAATCAAGTTCGCTTTCAGCGCTTATTTTTTAGCCAAAGTAAATTATGATCAATGTGTCTATGTGATTTGAATGTGAATTTCAATCTCTATTTGTCTGCTGTTGCTGTTAAACTTACTTTTCCCTATACTTGTTTAAATAATATTCAACAAGGAAACTTTTCACTGTTTTGATGTGCCATTCCAACTGGAATAAAATTGGTTTTACGCAGCTGTGTATCTGTAGTCATATAATATATTCAAGTATATCTGTTGCCATTTCATAACCAGTCAATGAGTTGAAAATGCTAAAAATCTTACATTTTTCAACATTTTTTCCCATGTGAGAGAAAATAATTAAACACTCCAGTTTGTAAACTGATTTTGGAACTGATTTATTTTTACTTACACAAGTAACTAAACTCATCAATCAGCTATCTACCAAAGTGTGCGCAAGCATTTATAAATAAATATGAATATAAATGATTACAAAGCGAATGGTTAATTCAGTTGAATTAACGATGGGTCTTATTGGTATAAAAAGAGTCATTTTAAAAGTTTAGGCATAGCTATAATACTGTAGCTCAACTACAAAAATTAAAAATAGTTTAATTAAATTAATTGTTTAGCTTTGTAAGAGATTTATTCGCTTAAATACATCCACCTTTCTCTGGATATTTACTGTATGTTGCATAATGTGAGCAGAAAGTTATTTATACAGTTCGTGTCAGAGATTTGCTCTATAACGGATTTTTGTAAATATTTATGTTGTTTAGCTGCATGCACTAATTCATGCATATAATTTAAGGGATTTTGTTTGAGTACACGTGTGTGTGTAAAAAGTATTTAAGCAGCGATAAGGGAAGTCTGCATAACCTGTGATTATGCAGACAAATTCGATGGCTTAATGACAGTTCCAGTGGATATCTGCCAATGTGATAGTTATTGTACAAATTTACAGAAGAATGAAAATGCTTGTGGTTTGTACGAATCACAATGCAGGTCATTAGGATTCTGATGAGTGTGTATAAATGTAAATGGGAAGAAAGATTTTGTTCAAGGAATTTGTTAGTTTAGATTAATTGTTAGTATTTTTAATGTTATTGTTTAGTAGCTGGTTAAGTTCAATTTAAGATATTGGGATGATTTACCAGCTTATAAGATATCACATCAAGAAAACATGAAACCTGTACATCTATCTATGTAAAGCATAATTTGGAGTGGAAGTACTTTTTCTGCCCGGAATAATACTAAATGAATAGTCTCCTATCATATTTCTGATTCCTGTTATATTTAAATGTTCGCCTCCTGACCTACCTCATACCTTCCTTAAGACGGAAAGGGTTACTTAACTGAAACAACCACTACCGGCACATCATCGTAGGCAGATTTGATTACACCTACACACTTAGATTATGTAAGCTCTGTTATAAACATAATGTTTAACATAGTAAATTGTAGTTTCAGTGTAGCGTTACATGTTATACTGATAATCTTCAGCATCGCAGTTCCAGTTACAGCATACTATGTAAAATATAGCCCGCTGAACCCTACATAACCATATTTGGAAATTCACGACATTTCGTTTCAAAAAGGATTGAAAAGTATTGGTTTACATACGTTTAAGAACGATGTAGGTAAATAAAGAACCCGTTAGATTTGAAGATGGCACAAGTTGATCTTTCGGTCAGGTAGAATTTGTAAGGGAACGCAACCTACTTGAAATGCCAAACCAGCCATACCCGTACATTACACGATCAACCCTAAAAAGGGATCGCGTCTGTAATAGTTAGTTTCTAGTAGAAAGTTAAGTAAGCTGCCATTAGATTCTGAAAATAATGTATTTAAGAGAAGATACTTATGCTATTAATTTTTCTAAAATTGTATGCGCCAATATTGGGAACACAATATTATTTATCTGAAACAAAGGCACACGTTTAATTTCAACTTTTTTCACCCCAGGTTTTTTAGCTATAGAACGTGGGAGATGTATGTTTTAACATTGTGAAATGGAAGCCAGGATGTTTGTACACGCAGATACAGATAATATACTATATTTTATCGTATAAATTGTAGAAGTTAAATCGTAAGTTATGATTAAAACGAATGTGAATTATTCATATAGAACTTGATGGATTTTTTATTTTTCTCCCGTTTTTCTAACAGTTCTGTAATAATAAAACAATTCTTCATACATTCAAGAAAATAATACAATAAGATTCAACATTTCAGCATCTCTGCGGGAGCTGACACCATATCCAACCGGGTTCAAAAGGATTTAGACTATTCCAATTATGCAGAAGACAGTCTGACAAGAAAGCAATTAGCTCTGAAAGTGAAAACATACAAGAAAATAAAATGTCAGAATCATATGATATGACATGTACTAGTTGAGGCTGAGAGTCATACTGATATAAGTCGAGCACAATACAGACAGTATAAAACCTCAACATTATTCTTAACCGTTGTGTGCACAATTAAATAGTTTCAGTCTCAGTCTCACATGTCCACCGACACCGCGACACCCTAACGTTCTTCAACAGACCAGATTATAATACATTATGCTATTTATGCTACACATGAATACGATGTCAAATTATAACCTACCAATTAGATTTAGTAATATTGATACATTTACGTTGTTAAAACAAAGCCGACCTTTAATCAAATCTAAACCGAAGACATTTTCACAAGTGTAAGTCTTAAAGCGATGATAATGCTAATGCACCTCAAGGATTCCAAATCTTCGATCTATTACTCAACGAATCGGTACAATTACCATTATCACTATGTACCTTAATCAAATCTATTACAATGCAACCGTATTGGTGTAAATACCTTGAAGAATCGTATAAATCCGTACTTCCTGAAGCAATAAAACAATTTTTCATGAACCTAAGCCTAAAATAATTTAAGCCGTGCGCTCTCAAACGTTTAGAGAAGAATTAAGTTAAACATTTCAATAAGGTCGGTTAGAAGGAAAATGATTTAGACTGCCGTGAGGATTCCGATTATTTGGATACGATTACGAACTACGATAGGTCGGGATTTCTCACATATTTATACCAAAAGATTCAACTACTGGATATTCCTATTTGTTTCTTCTGATCGCAACTTCTTTGATCGTTCATAGGAATGTTTGTTAACACCTAAATCATGCTTATGCAAGAAAAGCTTGGGATAAAGATTTACATTTTTTACTTCGTTGTAATGGGTAAAAGCGGCTTGCATGTAAAATAACTAAACAATACAAAGTCAACACGCAACTTTGCTTACTCTTAACTCTGCAGCATGAAAATCCTTTGGAAATCGGGAAAATCATTATTGAGGGCTTGAAAACATTTTCCTACACAAAATCCTCGCATGATCTCAATTAAATATTTTAACATTTTTAGTAATTACAAAATTACAATGTTATCTCTTGAGATCTTTATAAGGTTCGATAAGTTTAAGAAATTATTTTTTTGAAAATTGTAAAATGTGTAGAAACACGTAAATTATACCAAATCGTACTTGTATCATGTAGAATTCTGTATTCTGTAGGCATATACATTAGATTGATAAGAAATGTTTGTCTTATGATGTTCTGAAGTAAAGTTATTGTACTTACACAAACACGCACTAATTTAGAAAGCATATTCAAGTAGTCTTTTTATAGAATATCGTGTAGAACGTCTGTTTCACTTTCGGCATTGTCTTTGAGCATCAGTGAGTGAACCCGTTCAAAATTATGTGTACTTTAAAAATACAACGAATATTTTACATTAACTCATTGAAGCTGTACCGTTTTGAAACAAAGACCCAACAAGCGGCACTAATTTCACTTGGGGTTTGTTTGTTGTAGGTGTACAGTATTAATATTTTGTGTTGTGTAGGGCAGTGTTGCATGCAGAATATTTACTTCTTTTCTTCAGAAGTCTCCATTTAAAAGTCCGACAGCAGTCAGTCAGTGAGTGATAAAAAATTTGAGTAATTGTCTCTCAATTATGTAAATCATTTTGTAGGCAAGGCACAAAAAGTACTTAGATGTAACATACATTAAAATATAACCTACCTCAACGAGATGAATTAAAAGAGTTCCGCACCAAGAGCTGACTGAGTAGTTTGTTTGAGCAGAGAATCCGAATAATATAAATTTAAGCTTATACTTAAGGTTTGATCTCGCCTCTTCATTTCTCTTTTGTAAACTCGTAATAAGTCAGAATTAGTAAAATTGACTATGTACATAAATGCATTCAAATAGAAATGGTAGGGGAGCTCCACCCGTGTGCACTTAAGTTAGTTAGTTGCTCATTAGTAGTCATTTCATTAGGAAAAACAATGCTTTGTATTTGCTACGCTACCCAATAAGTGCATTAGCCAAGTTAACTTATATTTTATAATATTGTAGGCAGAAAGTACAAAAGATAACCTCTAGGCTGCTTAAAGATACAGTACGTGAGTCTCCGGGCATTACAGGGGTTTGGATAAAAGGCTTATTGTGCTTGACTAGCTCGTTAGCAACTGCTGCGGCATGAGTTTGATGGGTGATGGCCCTAGAAGTAGAGACGGATTAAAAAATTAACTTTCCGCTGTAATCTTGTGTTAGGAAAAGTATTGTTTGTGGTTCCGCAATCATCTTTCTGTTGTAATTTTTGTATACAAGAACTCTTAAGCATTATATCTGTCTTGTGTCTTCTAATATTGTGGTGGTAGTAGTTAGCTATAATATTATGCAGCGGTACCCACTACTTTATCATTCGGAAGCGTTTACGAAAAGAATTACAATCCCAATATTTTTGACTCTTTTATAAACAATACAACGATTAGACATAAGTGTTTCGATCTGGGGAGATATTTAAGGTTAATAAGTTATATAGAATAATTAGGAAATATATATGGTTAGGTATATAGCAGAATGTAAGAAACATGTAAGATTTTAGATTTTGTAAGAACTTTATAACGCTGATGGCATTACGCTCAAAAGATATGAAGAGAGGGGGATCAAAATAGTTCGGTAGCCTAAAAGATCATATCGATCATTCCCTGAGGAATTACGCTGACCCGAATCATCTTAAAGTGCACTTGCCTTTTCAAGTCCCAGTCGCTCCCTACGGTTAACTCTATGGAGCATAGGAAAACAACTACTGTAGGAGCAGAGTAGCACTTACTACAAATACAGCTCCCTGAATTCCTGATGAGCAACCGTAAATATGATTATGCTTGCAAATGAGATGAATGATACGAATTTAGGGAGCAAGTACCTTTATGGAAATAAATACAGGCTAAAGTTATAAAGTAAAGGCTATTACATACGGATACAGATGAAGTGCCAAAGGGGATTATTTACTATAACTCCAACACATTGATTTAGGCAGAAACATTTAACTTAATTCAACCTACCTACTAGTTCAACCATTTAGTGTTTTTTTTTTAATTTTAGGAACCTTTTACTGGATGCAACGACTGACTCACTTACTTGAATCGTCCGTTATAGACTTTCCCGTTACTCTTTTGCAAATGTAACATAATAAGGAAGCCAAAAAATTACCTACTTGTAATATACTCAAATACATTTGCCAACTATTCAATATTTATTCTATTATTGCAACAAATCTTAAAAACCAATTCAGCAGATGTGTAATTGGTGTCATTAATATTTTTACAGCCATTTTTATCCCCTGTTGTGTACTGTGAACTTACATTTGATTTCATCGATCTTGGCTATGTATTTGCAAGCTACCTAAGCAGAATTTGATGCAAATGAAAGCAGAGATAAGTTAACAAGGCAAAATTCAACCTGATAAACTGTTTTAATAATAAAAGCGAAAGGTAAAAAATGTAGTATGTGTAATTGAAGGTATAAAAGGGCATGAGTACTATGAATATGGAAAGAGTATTTGTAAGTTCATTCATTTTGGCTTTTGTCAACGATAATTGCGGCAAACATGTTCACAATTAAAAGTTCTTGATTCCGTGTGTTGGTTCGTACCGCCGCCGGAGTATCAGTCTGTGGGGTCGGTCGGTATCTCTGAGCTCTGATTACCTTCCATTTGATTCAACAACCCAGCAACGGTGTAAACTAGAATTTTCTTTTAATTTCAACTGAAATGAAAGGACAAACTATTTACTACGTAGCTACTCATCGCTTATAACATCTTATCTTTGTATCGTGTTTTTACTAATGGACTTAATACAATTCCCTTATTGATTTTTCAAGTCGCACCGTACTTATATGCTCTACTAAAATGCTTGTTTCGTTCTTCAAGAACAACTTCGACTTTTGTGGTCTTTGATTTTTGTAGTTTTCAATAGACTTGTCGTAAAAACGTTGGAGGTACTAGTCATACACACAATGTCGATATGTATGCTGTGTTTACTTTGTATTACATAGTACTTGTTTACTCATCATATCACATCCATCCTCACAACCTACAGCACACATACTACATGAATGCAATAGAACAAAGTCAGACGGGTATAGGAATAAGAAAAGAATGCGAACTTCTACATCCAAGAATGAATGATGCAATTAGTGATTGATAAAAAAGCAGCAAGGAAAGTAATGAATGTAATGACTAATGCTCAAACAAATATTAGTCACATAAATTCATAAAAACTTATGACAAGACAAAACAAAACCATCTTGAAAATATTATGGAAGCATATTTATTAGTTTATTTGGATTCTTTTCTATAGATATATTTTAAATAATAATGGCAGAACCTGTACTTACATCTTACATCTATAACAACTTTATTAAGAAATTTTATATTAAATTTTTTATTTGAAACATTGCAATTAAAAAATTTAGATGCTTATTGTTCCTTAACAATGGGCATCTAAATTTTTATATTTTAGTATTCCATTACTTTCTTTGTATGTTTATAGTGTCTATGAAGGACATTGGGTTGTAAAAGTATGTGTGGGGTACTATAATACTTATTGCCTAATGGAAAAATCATAGACCATCCGTAATTGCATGATAGTGATGGTACAAGTAAATCGTAGTAAAGTGTGTACTTAATTAACAACTTTACATCATCTACCACAGAGATTTTTACATTCTCATTGCAAAAATGACGGTTAGAATTAATGATTCATAACAAGTACTTGGTTAAAGTCATAAACCCACTACTACATCATAAATGTTGACTTTCGTCGTAGGGCATAAAGAAATACGTAATCTGATAAGATTGATTAATGAATTGAAAATCATGAATTATTCAACCGACAAACCAATTTTGCCAAGCAGATGAAATTGGATTGACGGGATAGGTACTTACAGTAGTTATAGTAGGGAAATGCAATATTGGATTTCCTATATGAACTTGCTCATCATCAGAAATGGCCTTGTCTCTGGAGGCACACGTATACTTTAATCGTATTGCACAAAATGACAAGTCAAGACAAATGGTCCAAGTTTTACTCTCAGCGCACAGGTGTCAAAAAACTCGATGAACTTCCACTTTTTAAGTTATAGAAGTTAAGTTTCTTTCCAGTGCTCTTGTGTGCTTAGTAAATTGTTAATGTTAATAATTTGCATTAAAAAGCTTTACATGCAGATTCCAGACTATGAAGAGTAGATTAGTTTGTTTGAAGGAAATGACATGGCACGATCCAATATCATATTACAGTGATAGGTGTACCAGGGCTGGCCCGTTATTAATTATTGGTGATTTTAATTGGTTGAGACATGAATAATGATTATTATCGTGTAGTGCAAGTTTTGTTAGTATAAGTAGTTACCATACAATAACAAAGATTACATACAATCAGCTAAGTCCGTCTCACATTTCCAATATCCAAACATTCTTGTTTCATTCTCAACTACAATCTTTTGAAGCACCTATAAGCATTACTTCGGTAATAAATGGTTGTGTGTAGTAAAAAGCTAAATGAATACAAGTATTACAACAAGATATTATGCTGAACAAATGTCATAGTGCCTGCTTATGCTTATATATTGATAAGTACCTATAATATTCTTTATTACTATAACTCAATATTTTAAACAATAAAATTTCAAATTCCTATTAATTTTAAACCAAACATTTATATGCAAACTGTAACCAAATAAATTTTGTGACCAGAGTATTGTAATCAGAGTGAGATCCTTAGAAGAAAAGTAAATACCACAAGAAATTTAAATAAATAATAATAAGTAGATTGACTTTAGTTACTTATTAATACCAAAGTCAAAGTTAATAACATTCATCTTTCCACTGACAACCTCCATCTCCATGTAATTGAAAGCAGTACTAACCAATCGAGTCCGTTTCATATTAATAATAAATAACTTGAATGTTTCTAACATTTTGAATTATATAATATACTGCGTACTTTATTTTGTTCTGTTCATACTTGGGTGTATGCGGTATATTATTGTTGAGATATGGTAGAAGGATTAATTAAAACTTTATATTCCTTAATTGTAAATATGGACGCACGTGTAGGTTTTTTCGTCAAACCACTGCTACTACTAATCAAAACATTCATGTTTAATTCCCCGGCTAATTTTAACAGGTTGGTGGGTAAACCTATAAGGTAAGCCTTTGTAGAAAGTAAAAATGTATCTCAGAATTGCATGTAACACTAATAGCATTGAAACGTCGCTTTTGGCTTCTTGGGATTCTAAAAAATGATTGCACTGGAATGGTGCAATTAATCTATGTATATACTACTACTTTAAGTTTCTCTTATCTACAAAGTGTAATATGCTATAAGTTACAAAATACAACGAATACATATTATTATTAGGTTATTAAACGGAACAGTTGTCAGAATTAAGGAAACTGGAGTCCGCACACATGTGGGGATGTATTTTCATTTGTACATGTAAATGTAACATACGTATGGCTGTGGCAATAATGGGTGAGGTCTCAGATGCGATGAAGTCCTCTGCGGTAGACTTACCATATAAATTACTCTCGAATTTATAACTTTTAAATTGGACTTTCCCTTTTATACAATGAATTATGTAAAGATAATAAATTCCCATTCAAAGCTTAAAAGCTTAACCTTTACTTACAAAACTACCTGCCTCATTACATAAAAAGTGAAATAAAAAGTGTAAAAAGTTTCCTTTTTGTTTCTCCCATGTAAGATAATCATGTGTGAAATTTAAGTCGTCAAATTCAGTGAGTTCTCTGATCTTTTGTTGATTGTAAATTAATAAATAGTATGCTCCTTCACTAAGTAAGGAAAAAGAACCGCCGTGATCGTACCGACTGCGGGGTGAACTTTTTGTCTTAATATAAAAATAATACATGTCCCAATTTTCACTTTTACCCGCATCCCTCATTCCAGCTTCCTTACTTACTGTGGGGATTAACCTTAATATTATTAGGAATAAATCAATCTGACGCAAAGGTGGGAATTTGTAAAGGCATAATTATATTTTAATGACATAGGACCAGTCTCATTGTTAATGCAGTGCCCGTGTTCTGCGGAGGAAAGTAAAAGTAGGAATTAGGAGCAAGCACCCCTCATCTTTTTGTCTATTAGACCATGTCGGGCGTCAAGGAATCAAGACCAGTCAATGCTTTTCTCGTCTCTATACAACCACACTGATCGCATCTCATCTGATCACTCATGATTATTTCAAAACTTACTTCTTTTGACTCCAGTGTACTTTTATGTGTGTTTCAAACGAACGAGTTTGAAGTACAAGTTAACTGCAAAGCCAGGTCAAAGACAAGGGAACTAGGTACTACTTTATCTTTTCAGCTTTTAATGTTTGAATGAAGATTTGATGATGATGTGCAAGTGCAATGGGTTCCGCTCTCTTATGTTATGTTCTGGTTTAATGGCTAATTTAAGATTCTCAGTTTGGAACTCTGACGATTGCGCCAGGTCTGCCCAGAGACTTAGAGCTTGAGCTGCGGTCAGTAATATAGAAAAAAATCTTTACAGATCTAGTTTGAAAGTTGAAGGTTTGATCTTAAGTCAGTCAATCGTCAATCGGATGATGGGATAAGAAAAAATACTTTTAGTAGATACTCTCATGAATTACCAATGAGCTGGAATGGAAAACAAAAGCCAACACAACAAACATATAAGCTAATCCCATATAATAACTAGCCGTGCCTACCTTTGCTTACAGTAGTTCTACTTCAAGTTGCTCCACTTGCATTGTGATTGTGTAGGATTAAGTATGCATATGAATCCACATCAAATGCACTTATTCATAAAAATAGCAAGTGTTGAAAGGATTTTTTTAAACTTTAATAACGTAGTCAGTTTTGATAGGTATTGATTAAAATTGTATAACCTGCACAAAAATGTTTACTCTGAATACTAAAGTGTGCATAACAGTCTTGAAAATGGTTCACAATTGAAGGTCTAGATTAAACAGAAGCTGAAGAACTGGCCGATGATGTTCAATTCAAGTTGTAGAGCTACCTTTTCTAATTCTATGTACACACTAAAGGATTTTATCCTTATTTATCTGTCTTCTGTAATTGTAAAACCAGATTTATTACTGGTCCAGGAAAAATTTCACAATAATAGAATAACCTAAGTCTACGGTGTAAACTGAGACGAATGGTTCAATACAAACGTATTTTAGTTATGGACGAGGCAGCTCTGTAATTGTCAATTGTATTGCATTTTTATTCTTATGTATATGTAAATACTTTTATAAGCATAAGTACTTATTAAGTCAAATTTTTAGATAAAAATTACTCATCCTATTTTTGACAAAATAACCTGTAGCTACTTAACTTGCAAACATAGGTTACTACTATCAGCTGCTGTAAAATTGAGTATTACATTGGTTTTTGAATTGAATTGAATATTTATTCCGAGTGCAAATCAACCAAGCTACAAAAATGTTTAACAATTACAACAACACATTGCGACAGTGTGGCAAACCTGCCATATACAACTTGATCAATTTTATATTTTTCTAAAGAAAATATTTAGATGGAAATTGGACTGTTAGAATAATGTGAAGCGCGTAAGTATTAGTAAGGCTATTACTATAAACTATTACTTAAATACAATCTTTAACACATTTGTGAGCTAGTACTATATGCTTCTGCAGTAAACTAAATTAAGTTTGTACTTCAACACAAGTAATGAAGTTCTAAGTAGTAATTAGTTGCACTTGCAATACTAATCTCTTTGTTACTTACACTAGTATTATTATTATAAACCATATCTTAATATAAGTAATTACACTTAGTTGAGCTAATAATATACTCTCCTTATCATCTATTATTTGTGAATTTAATCCTTACATACCTATTTGAAAATCTGACAATTTCCTTGGAAAAGCAATTGACCTACTTTGAAATCAAATTACTGGGATCCCCTTGCTTATTAATTCTGCTACCTGTATTCCCCATGAATAATAATTATACATTTATTGATGAGTAAACTGCATCTACTCCTATTTATTACTAATAAAACTAGGCAAACAAATAATAGAAATTTACTGTTCCGTTACAGTTACATTATACATACATATTTATTTACATATAACATACACATCTAGTAGAATCCAGTTACATTTTGATTCTTCTATATAATCTGTATAAGAAATGTACATATTTTGATGTTGGGAAACGGTTTCTACGATGCTATACACTATAGAAGATTATCTTGGATCAAGTTCTAAATGGGGAGGCTGAACCGAGTACCAGAGTACCACCTTTCTCAGCTTGATAAAATAAAATAATACTTTCAGTAAATTGTAATTCTTTAACAGAGCTCGGCTACTATTTATAAATTACATGGCTAAATAAAGTGCATTGTAAAGTGAGTGAAAAAATCAGGACAAGTTTTTTGGTGAAAGATATTGGATGGTCAAGCAAGGTAACCTTAAATAGTGAGCTTGAACATTTAAAAAAACTGAGATAGTGAATAGTGGACCTGCTCCTAACACTACTTGGACTGAGCCCATTTCCTTTGATTGCTACATTTACGTTTCTTGGCCGCAGTATATTTATTTTTGAGATGGATAGATGGTTTTGTTCAGTCAACAGGAAGCAAATCGGGTAACCTGAGCAGAAGATGTATCAAGTCGACCTCCTCAGCTAAACGAGCTAAAGGACGGCTCGTTTTCATACGATACAAGTTTTTACTGCTCTTTTTTCTATTTGAGTACACCAAGGTGTGTAAATGGATCCAGGCTACTTCGGATGAGGGAAGACTCATCTCTGTCGGAAAATCGGTCAAGCAATCAACAGACAAATTGCAACCTTTCACCTAAACACAAGCGTTTAGCTTTGACCAAGTAATAAAGAAAATACTAAAAGCAATACAGCAACTTTACATTTTCGGAATCGACTTCCATTTGAAGTCATTAACTCAACATTTGGAACACAATTCATAATAAGCTTATTTAGGGCAATAATTTACACGCATTTATATTACATTGACATTATTCGTTTAACACAATTAAGTACTATAAGTTTTTGTTTACAAGATTCTTCTAATTAGCCGTGAAATTTCATGACGTGAAAGTGTAAAATTTTGTAACAAAATGTTGTGAATGTAGTAAAATCTGAAATAATTGCAGAAAAAGCAGAAAAACGACTACTTAGCAAAATATTTATTTAGTTTAAGTCAGAGATCAACGGAACTTCCCCAACTAAATTATTCGTCTGTGAGTACTTCAAAGATTGAGGAGGGACAGCATATTTTCCCACTGGACTGGTCCTGAAGAAAAACAGACTTGTGGAGTTAGTACACACGTTGATTTTAGAGTAAATTGATTTCTGCTTTGACAGAGCAGCTCATTTGTGATGATTTGTTGGCTTACTGATGAGGAGCGAGTTGTTTTTTATTTCTGATGGGACAGTAATGGCTGATCATGCAGGGAAGTTTTTATTTCTAGAACACAGTCCGCTTACGTCGGCATTTCATTCACCTGAGCTGATGCAATCCAATCGTATATTATAAAAAACCCACAGGATATCTTTTTTCATACACAAATTTCACCAATAGTGCCTGGTAGAGTGCCTTCTCAACACATTTATGTAAGTATTTAGTACACTGTACCGATATGAAACGATTATTAAGCTTAAACGATATAAGAACGGTCGTAATTAAAGATAAGTCTGTGCATACACCTATGCTCTCAAAGTAAAAGATAAGATACCAAACAAAGGTTTGATATCTTAAGTGATATTTAGTTCGTTCCTTGAACCTACACCTATGCAATGATTCATTTCAAGATATATCCCACTAGGATTGATCTTGGATCATACTCATCTGTTTAACTTATGCATGCCAACAATTTTTGTCATTTTCCATACATTTTCTGCAATAGTATTATTTCGGAAATGGATAATATTGTATGCCTAATATATGTATCATTTACTTAATTAGGGTGTACTTGAGTTAAAAACGTGCCACTACATTTTCAGGTTCCTTGTTGACAATTGTGTTTCACCTTATACAAATTTTATGTCATGATCATGGTCTTCCAAATTGTTATAGGTATAGATTAAGGTAAAGTTCTATGGTCAATACCTACAGTATGCAGCGTAGTGCAGTTAAATTCTCAAGGCAGCAAAACCAGTAAGAGGTCGTATTAGGAGTAGAATTTATGAAATATGGTTTAGTGAGTAGAACTGAAGAAATTTTTAATGAAGCCAACCTTTCCTGTGTCTTGTGGTGGAGTCCTGCCATGCATCAAAAACAACTCCCGAAATGCATCCTTAATTACCCCAAGATAAAATACTCGTTTTTATTTTCTCTATTATTTCCTACATTAAAGCATATCGGATATTCATATTGGATCGCGTTGATTTTCATTTTATTATTATTAGACTCTCATTATTCTCAGATCTTCAAGCTCCTGCAGTGTTATACAATACATTAAACATCCCAACTTGCATAGGAATAGGAAGGTATAACATACACTTTACTACATATAAATATAAAAAAAACAAAGCATTGCATTTGTATTGCAGGAACAAGAATAAACTAGTAGTGGAAATACTAAATGAACCCGAAAGAAGATCAAGAAGTTCTATTAACAGAATTTAAAGTTGACTCGTGGAGATGGGATGAGTGAGTGGTTTGGCTTTTGGGTTGCTTTCTGCTTCAATTGTTCCCATTTATGACGGCCGTATCTTATCGACCAGGAATAAAAGGAAAATTTAAAAAAGGGTTACGCTTATGAATTGCCTAATAAATAAATAGTTTTTACATAATATTTATAACTAACTTAATCTGCTCCAGGATGATCCCTAAAGGAAATTTTTTGCCTGACAGAATTTCGGGTCCTCCCTGTAGAGAAAATTTAAAAGACACGAATGAAAATAAAATCATAGTGTCTCAACCTAAAAAATGAAGTCGTTTTCGTCATTTTTTCCCTGTGTGAATGCCTAGTACATGGCATATTATATCTATAGTAGATAGATAGAAGGATCGCATTGGTAAAACATTCTGTACAAAAAAGAAATAATCCTTTCCAACTGTTTTATTGAAACTGCCAAATACATTTCTAGTAGTAGGATAGTGGCATGCAGAATGCAGATTGTCGTGGAAAGAATTGATAAACGAACAACAGTATAAATGTTCGTCCTCAGGCAGGGTAGTAATAGTAAAGGGCATTACAATTTCAATAGAACTACATTCAAAAAATCCGTCCTTGAGGGCAAAATGATACTTGAACACAACACTACATATTTATTGCGTATATGTATGAGTTTATCGTACATTCACATTATAGATATTACATCAATTTTTAGCCGACTAACCAAGTGGCATAAGTACGAAGGGTCCTTCCGCATGATATACAAATACTCTTAAGAACTCATAGTTTCTCAAGAAAAGAATCTATAGGGATAACAACTGGAGCTATAAAATTCAGGGCACATATGGACGAAATAATATAGTTTAGCTATCTATCTATCCATCTACACAAGAAAGCAACCCATCCAAACTAAATTACCAAATGAAAAAGTCAAAGAAGCCACAAGTTCCCTTTACATTTCGTTTCGTTCGTGAAAAGGTACACCAAAGTAAAACTCGTTCATCGTCCAGGACTTGTTTCAGTTTCACAGTAGACAACTCTGTAGCAGTAGTAGTAATAGTAAGAATTACAAGCTCACACACATCACACACTACGAGTAGTTTTAGTAGTAGTAGCAAGAAGGAGTACAGAAGAAGACCTACATCTCACACATACACATACACAAACACAACATAAATATAATAGACCACAATTCGAAGGAACAACCTTCGCCCGATCTCACAGCTTCCAATTAATCCTTAAAACAATAACATTGCACCCCATTCCATTCAGCAGTTCAGTAGTAGAGTGGTACATCGTACACTTTCATAGATTAATCGAATAGCGAGATCTCAGTTTGTGTTACACGTCCAGTTGAGATGAGACGAGCGTATTGAGTAGTGCAGAGTTAAGGAATCCACGTGAATAACTAACCTTCATCGCTTATTACAGCTCTTTACTTATTGTACGTTTCTACTTCATTAGATTAAAATTTTGTAGTATATGAAGGGGATTAGATGAACAACGGCAGTGCGTCCCTAACAAATTCTAATCAAATCAACTGAGTTCATCCCGGTGAGCATATTGGCTAATGGAAGATCGTTTGTAGACAGTGGTGGTCGTGCTAGTGGCAAGTGGCAACTTGGTGGTCCAGTCAATTCACATCATTTCATAGCAACAAGAGTTGAAACTGTGTACGATCAAACTTTTGACAACGAATTAATAGCCTTGTACAACTAGGAGCAGTAGTGGACCACCGTCACCGTCATTTTGATTTGAACGTGGGAGTCCATGTGAGGCTATGCTCTGAATTTGTTATTTTAATAAATTACTACTTCACTACTTTCTGTGCAAACTACAGAACAAGGGATATAAGTATACTATAGAAAAAAATTGGCGAGGAAAATAGCAAACGAAAATGCTGTCTCCTACTCCCATAATTCAAGTAAAAATTAAGCAAGAAACAATTCTCAGTAATGAACACACAACAGGGAGTCCTCATAAACTTACAGACTTGAAGAATATTAACATGAAGTACGAATATGAGCACGAGCCTTGCATAACGTCACTCAACCCCTTCAATCGTTTAAACAGCCGTTTCAGGGAAGAAATGTCTATGTCCGATGGCTTTCAAACTCCGAGTCCACTGTCAAGTCCAGTGTCCCCTTCGGCTTCCTGTTCTACTACAGACTCTGTAGAATTCCCTGGAATGAATTCCATAAGTGTTCTAGGCAGAAAACGAAATAATGCAAGTAGGAAAACAAAAAGTACAAATAATTGTGGTGGTGCCAAGAAAAATTTCATTAAACTCGAGCAAGATGGAAATAATCTTTGTACTGAAATGTCCAGTAATGAACGAACATCGTTTTCGGACGAGAATTGTCATTTGCATAAAAACAGCGAAAGTGAAGATGACTGCGAGAGTTGCCAAAAAGAAGGTGATCTTCTTGCAAACAAGAAATCAACAACGAAAAAACGTAGCAGTAGACAAGTAAGTAATTAAGTAATGCAATATAAAAATCAAATTGCTCTGGTTAATTAATTTATTCAAAGCTGAAGGTGGTTAACGATAAGTAAATATGTTTCCAGTATAGAATGAGCAGGCGTGACAGGACATTGTGTACGTGTATTGCTAATGTTTACACCCTCTCTACTACTACAGAATTACAAAACTAGGCGTAGGTAGTTTAGTCTAAGTAACAACTACTAAAATTTCTTATGGTTAGCCCGACACAGGATTAGTAGGACTTTAATATACCTGTGGTCGTAATTATTACAAGTATACAAGCTAGTAGTGGGCCACTTTGTTTTGCTAATCCCGATTGTTTAATTTGTGGTGGAAATTTATTTTGAACGCGATGCTCGGAGGATTTTAATGAAGTTGGTTTGCTATTACAATTGTAGTAAGCGCTACTTCAGTGTAGTACTATATGAATATAAAATATGCAATGCAAATGTTGCTTAGTCGGCTACTGATTTTATTTTATTGCGTTAGAATTGTATACACCTAACTATTGTCTGCTCCTTTGGTAGTAAATTGTGATTTTGTGTAGCATAGTTTAGTATATGCATTCACATTGTGCAAAGAGAGATAGTGATACAGTATTAGTGAAACACGGCGAAAACAATGCGATATTATTGCCATTACCCGACAAACAAGCCTTACGGGTACAGACAAGTTGTTTGTTATTCTTGCTCTTTGGTTTATCGCTATTAGACTCTCTCTCTGCTACACCACAAACTACACAGAATTTGAATTTCTAATGTCTTCATTTGGACAGAGCAATTTCAACTTTGAAAATTTACGTTGTTGAGCTGAGTTATTAGAGTGTAGATTAGAGATTGCGCTCGTATATTCCAGTCTAATGTAATGGACCTAGGCTGTACATTGCGATGATAATATACTTTACTGCTTCAGTACATAAAACGCATAGAACATGAGCACTTTGCATTTCAAAGCGATCTTATACCTTAATATATGTATTAAGCGTATGATCATGCTGTACAATGATAATTACACGTGAATCCAACAGTAACACTTCTATAGCTTCATAATCTCTTAGGTAGTCTAAATCAAATCAGATTTCAATATCAAAAAACCTGAAACAGACTTTCAACAATGATGATTCTCTTTGTCATACACTTTACGATTTTATTAACTAAAACGATTTTTCCCATTTTATTTCGATAACTTTTATACTTTATGCTTATAACATTTTGTAGATAACTATCCTTCTATGTCACCCGTATGCTTAAAAATTCATTCAATGAACGATTAACAAATAACAAAGGGTTAATTAAAAAAGAACAACATAATACAATTGTCTGACTCCTTTTAGTACATACAGTAGTAACTATTCAACAAGCACTGATCTTTTAATTGCTATTAGTAGTTCTCACTTCTTAAGTTGTTGACTATATATGTTAATATTGTATTTTGCAATAAAGTGTATGTATTCTAAATCTATTCTTTGTTTTCTGATTAGGTCAACCCCGTCGTAATGAAGAAACGAAGGTAATTTGACGTATTTTTTGCATTTTCAAAAACTAAAATTGTGTTTTGTTCGTTGAATTTACTGAATTTAAATTGAATGAATGGAATTTGACGTTAAATAATTTTATTGTATCGTTGATTTTTTGACAACTGAAAACCAGACTAGCTGCGAATGAACGGGAGAGAAGACGAATGCAAAATTTAAATGTGGCCTTTGATCGTTTACGGACTCATCTTCCTTCGATTGGCAAGGACCAACAACTTTCGAAATATGAAACCTTACAAATGGCACAATCATACATAACAGCTTTGTACGATCTGCTCCAGTAAAATTTTCTTTCGAAAACAATTGGATTGAAATCAGTTTGCTTAGTATGCAATCGTACATACATATAGATAATATACTGTAGATTATTCCCATTGCTACATATTAATATTAGTAATACACATCAACGCAATGATTGTCTTTGAATGAGACCGGCTCACTTTGTACTTTCTTAATTAACTGGACTAAACATTCCTCACCACGTACATTTGAATAGGTATGTTTACAATTAAGTAAATACTACTCACACTGGCCTACTGATCAAAGGTGTGTCATCCTCCCATTCCGAATTCATAGCTGTATCATACCACAACACGTGTCAAAATGCAAATAGTACATCTAAGAAAAATTATGGAAGCTTCAGGTTATTTATCATGTGTGTAGATAGAATATGTATCACTATACATTGACTAGGTATAGTGTACAGAGAAATAGATATATTGTTTTCTAAACGAAATCAAATTCTTGTTGCATTTTTACGCATATACCTAAGTACTTACGTGACTACAACTAATACAGAAACACTAACGAGCATAAGAACCTAATTAGAGTTGAGTCTTTTACTCCACCAGAAAATAAATGCACAGATTTTGTTACACTTTATCAAGAGACTCCTGTACAAACTTCATAATACGCTTATTGAAATGAACGTATCGCTTTTATACGAACTTTTGCCTTTGTAAACGCTGCTCGTGTAGTATTGCAGTGTAATTGCAAGTATTCTTCTATAAAAAGTTAAATGATTCTGTCAATGTGTCAATGTAGTGTTAGTTAGAGGCTGAGAATAATTATGCTACACTTACAATTATCATTAGTATTACGTATGATTATGACAATTCCATTACTCCTTTTAATACAAGGTAAGTATACAGGCGTTTGTACCAGGACCAGTTCAAAAAACCAGATGAAAGGGTGTTCAAAGTTTATATACAAATTAACGCTACTACTGTGATATCGTATTCCATTGGCCATTATGCCTTTCTCACTTATGGGAAAAGTTTTTTATCTGAATCAGTGTTTTCCATAATATATCCATGCAAAAGGAGTACAATTATGGAATATTATAAATCACCTATATGAATATAATACAGTGTACAATAAATAATTAGTACCTATAATGTATGCAAAATGCAAGTTGTAGTAGTAGTAGTAATTCCAGTATGTATGTGATTTAAGTAGGCATTGTCTACTGTGTCATCGCAGAAGCATTAAATCAAGATTTATTTATTACTAAATGATTTTAGTCAAAAGTGGAACCACTACTATATTGGAAACTATTTGCCATGTGCCGAGGCCATTATCGCTTACTAATCTTAAGTATTCAAATCTACTAATTGTAATGTACCTATTGTATCGCGAGATCTACTTCTTAGTGCAAAAGATCATCAGTAAATTGTAATTTGTTAAGATTAGGCATTTGTATGCATGTAATAATATTGTATAATTATTATGTACACTCATTACATACATTATGCATAAGTACTTTTCTCAAGTTGCTCCATACAAGAAAGAGTAATGAAAGAATCATGTTTATTGTAGTTCAGTAGGGTTAACATTAAAGCTTATCTTATATTCTAGAATACTTAAGTGAGTTGGTTGCATGTATCTGTAGTATAAGTATGATTTGACCTGTTTTAGTTTATAATATGCAAACTTATTAATAACATGCTATATACTACAAAGGGTACAATTAGTTTACTTGGTATGCATAAGCTAATCCTGAGCCAATGCAAAACTAGAAAATACGACTATTTTATGATATAATACATAATAAAATGTGAATACAAAGCAGAAATGCAATTATTGTTTGTAATAAAGAGATTAGGTTTGTTGTTAAATGAACCAAGAAAGTTACTGGAAGCGAGAAGTTGTTGGATTTTATGAGCTGCTTTATTTTATTTTATTACATCATGGATTTCGGCGATGGCCGTTTAGATTTCGTTATTAGTTCTACAGATCACCATTAATAACATGTAACGAATGTATTGGCGATTGATCTGAACTGGTGGTGTCTGCACACTCTGCCTGCTTTCTTTCCCCGCATAAATACATGGCAGTGGTGAAGACACTTAGCACTTTCATTTGCATACACGGAACATAAAGCAATGCACGCAAAGAGCCAATCTACCATCGCCACTCGTGATAGATAGTAGACGCTTAACGTGTAAAAACGTTAATAGCCAGTCAAAAGGCAATTTATTTTTATGAGAATTCATTACCAATAATATTCAGAAACATGATAACCGATAAACCAGAAATTAGACGATTTAGTAAAATCTCCGTAGTTCAATTCTATACTAGCACTTAATTTTGACAGAGATGAAATTCTAATGACTTTCTGACTAGTTTTTGCATTCAGAACGTTTATGACTTTTTACATATAACTATTGAAGCATATTCATAGTGTCAGAAGCGCCTTGCTTTTAAGTTTAAATTAAAAAAGTAAAAGTAGGATGAGAAAATGGCTCGATTATGGTTTCACATAAATGTTGATACATACAAACAGATGAAATAATTGAAAACCCCATCATTCGTGAATTATCATACATTTCATATATAGAACGTAAACCGAAAATAATTGCTTTACTCTTACTACACACAGAAACAGGACTGTAATACACTTAGACTTACTGTTACTATTTTTACTACATATAAATGTACGGACACAAACACGAAGGAGAATCTGGTGTTTTTTGTTATTTCCTCGAGAATTGAAATTAGGTCACACAAGATGTGCATACAAAATGAGCTATAAATGTAGACTTAAAGAAAGTTTCAGCTGGTCTGGTCCCTTCGAGTCAGTCACTCAGACTTTCTTGCTCTGCATCTCAAGTCGAGTCTCAATTGTCCATCTACTAATCCAAAGCACTGGTTTTATTATTGAATCTCTGTAGCGGTCCAGTCTCCACAGTCCAGTTGTATTCAAGTAGGCAGTACAATAAAATTGTTTCTACACATTGCTTATAGCTACTGAAATCTATTTAGTATTCATACAAAGTACGCTACAGATACAACCACATACAAAAGTCAAAGTTGAATCTGAAGATGAGTATTTCCAAGATATACCGTAGGAAACGTGCCCCTTTGACTTTTACTTGTACTTCTTGCTGCTGTACTTGTTTTTATATTCTTATAGCTCCGGCTAGTACACGCGTTCGTATAAGATCTCTCTGCGGTTATCATCAAAATACAGATATTCCACTCCGCTTTGTGTTTGTATGTGAACCTGCACATGGATTTTTTACTGTTTTTGATTGTAGGAGTGTAGTGCAACGGTCTATTTTAAATCCAGCTTTTTTCCTTTCTATCTAACTGAACAGGTATTTCAATTCGTGGTATCTAACCCGCATTATTATTGCTCCTGCATATTCTAGTAGTGTCCAAGGTGGAAAACCATATATCTGCGGTTGAGATTTACCTAGAAATCTAAGGAAATAATTAGATCAAGTCGGCGTCAGCTTGATTTATCTCTTGGCTTAAGGAGCTTTCAGTATAATCCACGCAACTATAATCTAATACTTCACTTACCGACACGTTGAAGCAACCTACGTTTCATTCACGCATTTCCCTCACAGTTTCAAACTACCAGGACTTATTTGGATCTCCACTTGAACCGTCTCACCGCACTAATTATGCAGCTTGAATATCCGTTCCATATTACCACACTTCTAACTAACAATAAGTTGCTATTGTCCCAAACACTAAATTCACATAGAGCCTAGGTGTGATTTTGAATTGTTCCAGCAGCAGTAAAGACAGGAGGCTTTTTAATGGTAGCTTCTTGCTTTCTTCTACATAATTCCTTTCTATCTGCGGGGAATAAAGGTAACATTATGCCTTCCCTTAAACAATGCTGTAAATCAAATTCAGCCAGGTATTTTCCTGCCCTTATTATTTTTGTAAACATGAAACATGATCCTCTGTACTATTGTTGTTGATTTTATACCCACACCTTTACTATTTCTCAAATTCTATGGTAGGCAGTAGTAGGTACTATGGATTTACATAATATGGAAATCGGCTTGTTAGGAAATCCAACTAAAAGCAATTGAAATCGGGTGTTTTTGTATAAAAACTTGCATGTAGATAACATCACCACATTAGTGAAGGATGCCGAGACACATTTTTTGCACTTGACAGATGTAGATTTCCCTTTATTATAATATAACACGAAAATCATCATTTCTTTTATCTTGAATCGCATGAATTTGAAATACTTGTAAACGACCTACCTAGTACATTCTGCTTAACTCCTTACCGTGTATCTAACAAGTAAATTTCTGCGGTAATAAGGGAGATTGGGAAAAGATTAAATGTTAATAATATTAATGTACCACAAGCTGTTATAAGATGAAGCATGACACAGTATTATGTAGTGATGTAACACACAAAGATGTTTCAATGGTACAAAAGTCGTTATTTATATGTTGATAATACAAGGAATAAATTAAAAGTGTTTCTCGTATGAATTCTAGTTTGGCTCGCGCCTTGTAAAATTGCGCACACTTACTATTCCTAAGCTGTTGGAGAAAAAACAGCACAAGATAGACAGAACGAGAGAGAGAGAAGGAAAGATACGATACACAACTGATACGAAGACATGAACTTTCGTTATCTCATCTTTGGTAATGGTAATGGTGTATAGGTAGCTTATAGGTAGGACATTAATGGTAAGTGAAGTGAACCAAGTCGAGCCGGGTCGACTGCGAACTGAACTGACTTATGAAAATGCACACACACACTATACTACTACCGTCTTACAGTTAAAGTACTACGCAACGTACACAATAAGGATTCTACAAGGAGCTAAACAGTCAAGAAGATACTTAATAATTATAGTAGTGGCCACCTGTTGCCCGCTCTCCAGTGCTCTGCCATATGTCAATTTCTGCTCCTTTGCCTTCAACTTTCCGTCTTGCCTGTCGAGAATCCGAATTGGTCTTGTGCCTTTGTTTACGAATGAAAGTCCCCTTCTTTTTTACAATATGGGGTGCAGAACAGTTTAGACTACTGCACTATATAGTCATATAAACTTATGTTTATTTTTTACTCTACTTTACATCATACACTCACAGAAGTACGACCAACACAAGGGGAAATGAAACGAAGGTGTTCTTTTCTAAATGCAACGCGTACTCTCCGCACACAGTGCGTAACAGAAGAATAATATATACCTAAGTCACTAAAATCCTTATCTTGATCCATTTCCATTTAAGCACCACGCCAAATCCTACTGGAATTATCAAGAAGGTCGTAACCCTTGTACAAATAATAAAACCATGTTCAAGGGATGCTCAATATCTGTGGGGTTCCTTTTGTCCGGGTGGGTCGGTAGTCGTTATGTATGAGGTTATGACTCACGGATCATGGTCCCGATTTTATAGGGTGCATGAATTCTATATACATAAATAGATAAACAGGCTACTAGAGCAATTTATTGTTCTTTATGTAGATTTGATGAATCGTTGACAGGGAAGTGAGCTCAGGGCACACGACGAGGAAGGTTCAGCACGCGCCCAAAGTCCAAAGTGCGCAAACCATATTGTTTGGCTGTATGTATTACCATTTGTGTAAATAGGATTTTATAATGAAAAGACATTTGTTTTGTGATTGTGGTTGTGGAAAAAATATTTGCTTTGCAAATGTAAGTATACTAATACGTTCGATGTTTGTAATTTGTAGTAACTAATCTTCCCTGGGATTTTTAAAGCCTGATTTGTGTGCATCAAAAGTAAATTAAGTTTGAAATAGCAAATTACCGAATTAAATTATACGATGTGTACAAGGGAGCTTAAAATTTTATGCATGTGCCTTCTGGTACCGAAGTTTATTTTTTCAAAACACAAATAGCAGTGTATCCGCCTGTAGCCATGCAGCTACCCATGATTGATTGACTGTAGCATTTTGTTGTCCAGAGACTCACAAAGTTGAGCAGTCAAATGCAAAACTACATACAAGACATGAGTAACAATTAGTTCGTATGTAAAATATCGTGTGCCCTACGTATAGAAAAGTTCACTCGTGCACGCAGGCAATAATAATAACAAAGCATTTGGCAATAACGAAAAAACACGAAGATTGAACATTAGAAGGACTACCTGCATTTATTCACTTGATTCTTATTAGTAAGTTTATTAGTGTTCGTGTTTACAATGTTCATCATGGATGTACACTTAACTAAAGCATTCAATAAGAATCCTACTCATTCACATGATTTGGAGTAGAATCATATTAACCATTTCATCATCGACATTGTGCACAATTTGTTATTGTAATACCTAATCAACTTTTTGGAGGATTCGTGCACCTCATGCACACACAATGGTAATAAACCAAATTCTATTGTTTCACCGCAGACACTGAAGACTGAAACAGGGAAAATGGTGGTATGGTGGTATCTCTTTCTTGTGTACTGCCAAAAGGGATTAGGTTGTTACAGTCAACAAAGTCAGAATATCTGTGGCGTGTGCTTAGTTTATAATTACAATAAAAGTTTACTACTAAACATGAAGTTAGGTAGTACTGTGGGTATATACATCGCAATTTTTTGCGGTGTTATTTGTAGTAAAAAGGATTACGGAAAACTCACGTTAGTTAGTACAACAGCTTGCAATTATTTCTAGTTCATTTCATGTGGGAAGGATTACCCGCGGTACTTTTTTATTTTTTATACATAAAACGGAGAAAGGTTTGACGTTTTGTACGAAACGATAATAATCGTAGTAACGCACAGCATGCCCTTTATTAATTGCAGGTGTTTGCAAAATCCTTGTTGTAACCCATTATGAGAAACAAGCTAAATCAATTTCTGCCCGTGTAGTTACAGTCTGAGGGCTTAATTTTGGCTAGTATCTAATTAAACCTTATTAAGTCTACAACATAGTAGTAGTAAGTCATAAACATGTACGCAAATCTCGAAAGTACAGTAGAAAATAAATATTGGGTAGTAGTAAAGGATAAAGTGGATATACCCATAGGCATATAGTATGAATCTCTCTGACCCAAGTTCGTGTAATTGTATCATCCCCCATAAAAATTGATGATTATATCATACTTCTGAAAAATTCGGTGAGCACCTCTGTATTTCTTTATGCAGGCAGTGATTTCACCTTTCGATTTGGTATTCATCGCATGTTTCCCCTTATTTCTCAGCCAACAATGTCTAAAACTAGCACAATTGGTTTCTATCAAGTCCTCCTTTAAATAGATAGAACGGATTTCGTGTCAAGGCAATAATGGGAAGGGAGATGTAGTGATGCAGATGAGAATAGATTGTACATCCCTTTATTATCATTATCTCTGTGCTCAAAGATAAAGTCAACTTTGTAAAGTAACATCATCCCCTATACATCCGCTACAACCTATGCAAGTGCATTAATACTACGGGTACTGATAATCCTGAATCAATTCATGTGTGTATATTTAAATGAAACTATTTATATACAAAACTACTTCATCATACAGAGAATAATATTAGCTTGGCAAGTAGTTTGGTGACGTGATGATGAGAAGTTACACGTATTCCACGCTTCACTAGCCTTAACTGCGCGTTGTTATTAACACTGTGAATTTCTACTTACTTGTTAGTAAGACAGGTCCGTAACACATAAAGATAAACTTAGAGCACACCACACCGTAAGAAACTAGGTGCCTACAACATGTACCTACTTATTAGTAATGGCCAGATAGTTTTTCTATTCAGTAATAGTAGTTCTTACGAGTACACCGGTCCAGTTTCATTTTATAATGTTTACACATGCATGTACAAGTAATAGCCGGCAATATACATGTGTAGCAACTATAATATACCTATTACAGCTTAGCAATATTGCGTGCATTGTTTCCCGAGACCTTATATAAACTGAAAATATAGTTGTATGTAAATAAAGAGAGAACTCAATAAGATACAGATGAGTTTGTAATAATACAGTACAGAACTGAATAAGCTATAGAATAAATATGATGTGAATTGTTCTGATCTTTTAATATAGCGGGGGATCTATAAGAGTAGAATAAAAATGCAGCCGGGAGGAGAGAGGTGTATATAGTTTAGTTGTATTTCAGCTTCTGAAGATCTATTATGAATATTATTGGGTTACATAGAGCCGGTAATGGGATACGCAGTGGTAATTGCGTTTGTTGGAAGTTATAGTGTATGATGGAAGAAGTTTTCTGCAATAATACGGTGTGGTGTGCATACATACACATAGGACGAGGTTAAACATAGTAATAATGATCAGTTTATACCTTCTCCACTTCACTTGTACAGGGAATCATTACACATGAATTATATTATTTTAAATAGTTTGTAATATAAAAGTGAACTACCAGTGCCCTACCTTCGTTTATAATGCAGCAATGTTGTACAGAGTGTTGTATTATCATCATCATATAATAGTAGTAACCTTAGAATTTATTCAAAATCAGTTCAATGTTGTTTAGAGTGATGGGATTGAAAGATGGATGGATGCGGATTCAAGGAGATGAACAAGTGTACAATAATATTAAGCCTGTTTTATGGTTTCGTTTGCTTTGCATTAGGAGCTTCCATTACACACACACAGTCCACTCCAATCCAGTCTAGACTGACATTAAGCTGCAGTGGATTTTTATTTTTATGGCTTATGTGTTGTGTTCTTACTTTACTAAGTAAGCTTGTAGTAGTCTCTTTGAACACTAACTTTATTTTGCCTGTATAATATGACTTGTGTCTTTGAAAAGTGAGATAATACACACATACGCAGTAGTAGTAGGTGTGCTATGTGCATTCGAAGTAGTAGTCAGAGAAGAACTGGCAAAAGCATCCTACTGATTTCAAATGAATTGGACTTGTGGGCACAAAAACTTGTTCATCGATTTGATCTGGTTCCTTTCCATTGGAGCTGAGACTGAGCTGGCTCTGTGTGCTTTTTCAAGTTTAATGCTAAACTTTGGGTCTGGGTCCTGCTTAATTCTTGGCTTTTGTTTTGCCTTCAGGACCTTGTCTTGTCTTGTCTAGAGTGACTAGTGGCTACAACATTATGGCATCAACAGTTCTCAAAGGCCCAACTTGATCATTTTTATGTTTTAATTTAAATGAATGATATAATTCCTTTTCATTCTGGCAGGACTATGAAATTACAAATATTATTGCTCTTAGGTGCTTTGCTGACACTGCATACATATTATTCTGATAACCCACAATTCGAATATAAACTGAATGCTAAATTGGTTATGGTCCCCTGTTTTTGTTCAGGTTAAGAAATTGTTTTTATTAGGTCCCTATGTAACGTACCAATTCTGTAAGAATTTTTTTTCACATTTTTTTGTTATCTGAGTATCTGTATTAGCGGGTTTGCAAAAGGCGATTATTTGGATCATCATCACCATCAGATTTGCAATTTTTTAGACAGCAGTATGAACACAGGGCGTTGCTGAATGCTGTCAAGACACAGAAAACCCAATTGAACATTTATCTAAATAATAATTTGTGAAGGTATTTCATTCTTGGTCGGTATTTTCAGGTACCTTTGAAACGAGGGTACTTATCCTGCAGGGATTTCAGTTTTCTTCTATCGCATCCAAATAGAAAGAAAAACAGCAAACTCTGACCGTTGTAAATTACGCGAATGAAAAAGTCATAGCGAAGGCGGTGTTGGAAATAGTTGAGGAAGTTAAATAACATTACACTCGTCCATGTCAAACCTTGAACAAGCATCAGCTTTACAAAAACCATAGCTCTGTAAATCAAAAGTGATAATAATCAAAATTATAGTGCTGAGTAACATTAATTGGGGATTAGTTTGCACTACCGTTGGCTTACAAATCTGTGTAGAAACTTCTATCAACATCAACCACAAACTTTGAATCCGCTTTGTGCTTAAAGATCACCGCTGCTGTCAAAATAAACATAGAGATGCTAAAAACTACAAACAGTCCTTGAAGGCACAGACCAACAATCCAGTACGTCCCGATACAAAGCAAAAATCCATAATTTGTGCTTCCCGGACTGTCACTAAAACAATATAGACGAAAAAAATAAAGCATGCTTAATTAAGTGTTTAAAACTTAAGAAGTTACATATAAACATAATACAGTTAAAAATAGTCCAAATATCTTTTACGTGAGATTTAAGACGACTCCTACACAAACAACTAGAGTGGCTGTGCCGCATGATACAATTGCTGAATTGTAGAATCGCCTCATGCACTTATGTTGTCCTGCGGCAGGGTACATTTTCCTTCAAACAGAATACGAACATACATATGAATAGTACATAGAGAATAAAACGGAATTATTATTAATTAATATTAATAATTAATAATAATCAGTTTAGATAGGATGAAATGTCCATATTACCAAAATGTCAAAAAAATATCCCATGATACTGTTGCCAGTGTGGTGGTAGTCAGTGTGGTAAAGAAATGATGTGCAACAGCTTGAAAAATTAAGAAACATGTATAAAAGTTTGCAAATTCATATTGAATCTTGAAGATGGAAAAATGTTTCAAAGAAGGATTTTAATTAATTAGTATTTACGTACACAAAAGATAGCAGCCCGCTCTGACGGTTAAATCTGTTGGGTAAATAATTAAACCCAGGCCTTCACATAAGTAATAGAAAAAGAGTGATAAGAAAAATAGAAATTGTATCCAGCCGTGTGAATTTTGGTTGTCCCATAGCAGTGCGGTGGTCAAGAGAATCCAAAATATGAGGAACACAGAGAAAAAGGCCATACAGGAAAACATATTTGTGTACCTTTTCTATTCATTCAAAACAATACGTTAACTTTCGAAGTTGTCTCTTCAGGATTTGTATAAAGGTATTTAAAGCTGCAAAAGTAACATGACTTGATTACAGATACGTACCACAGATGATAAAAGATCTTCAAAGCAAACTTTGAGAACTAGTTGGTTAGAGTTTTCTTTGTTGTCAACACAGTAAATAGGAGATGCTTTTGATTGATTGTGAGATACTTTGAACCATTTATTTATTCTGCTGTATTTCCAACGAATATCTCCATTCTGCATTAAACGAAATCTGTTCATAAAACATATTTATTCCAATTATTGTCACCAAATTCTCAAAAATAAGTTTGTGTATTCCATGGCCATGACTAATGGCAATGGCGATAAAGCACGTACTGTAATTGAGAATTTTCCCTTATCCAAACGGCTGTACATTGTTGAAATTCAATGTTTTTGACAGGGTAATAGCGAGGATGAAAATTTTTGTACTGTTCATCCGTCAATTTTTGCCGGTATCTGTTGCTGTCATAATAAGTTGGGTTCCATGTATACCATGGTACGGTCAAAGGTTTACATTCGCCATATCCTTTCTTTTTATCTAGTTTGACAGATTCTTCCCATGAACAGCATTTGGGTATGCAAGGTCTCTTAAAATCATCCGTCAGACAGTATCGTTTGCAAACTGTGACAAGTACATGTGCTTTGCTAATTCTGTGAAACAAAATACTATGTGTTTTATGTGTATTATTAAAGGTATCTTATCTACTAAAGATCCATTACTTATATTCAAACAAAATTTATGAAAAGTTGTTATGAGTTTTAATTTTAATTTATGCACCAATTTAGGTACTTTCTGACCTTTTTGTTATACAATATTCCTCAGAAGAATAAAAACCATTTTTGAGTATCAAGTATCCATCCTTGCTGATACGATTTATATTTTTAATATTTGATACATATAGAGGTGCATATGCTATATCAGTAAATACTTCTTGACAGGGGAGACTAAACAATTGAGAAATACAAAGGTATTAACATTTTGATTTAAAAGTTGATGTGGTAAAGTATGTATTAAGAAACTGCACTTACGAACATGTATAATTTGTAGTTTGTATTGCATATTGATACTCAGTAGTGGCAGACAATTTTAAGCACAAGGAAATACCGAAAATCAATATTTTTTCTATATGAAATTTGTGCCATTTTATGTCTTTAATTGATGACATATTTAAAGAGCAGAATATAACAGACTAAAGTCACTGCAAAAGTTATGAATTATAAATCAGAGAAGGAAAATGAGTAATGAACACCTAAAGTTGTGGTAAATAAGACTGCGGTTTACAAAGCTTAGGATTACGCAAGTTCAGATTTTGGCATTGTGTAATAATTATTATATTCCTAAGTATCAATACAAATGTAGGCTAATAAATTATTGAATCTAATTCATTGAACTTGAACTGCTTCATTCAACTTTAGCGTAATATCCAGCAAAATGTCCATAATGTAAATAAAATATTAAATCGGAACATTTCAGTATTAACAGCTTCAACTTCTACTGTTGTGTAAATAGCAGATAAGAAAAAATATTTCCTTGATTGTGGTTTTTCCACATGGTATAGTTTTGCAATGTTGCATGTTGCCCATATTCTCATTCGTGTAATGAATTGTCCAGTTTACTGACTTGGGTAGGTAAAGGTACATAGACGTGAGTACCGCAAAGTGCAAAGATACATGCTACAAATTCATTAGAAATTCTAATGCCATCATCAACAGACAACGCTTTGTACATCTTATAGCAATTTAAATAGAATATTCCAAGATATGTTTTGTATGAGCATTAGCAGCAGTTTTCAATCAAGCAAGAAATAAATGAGTCTAGTAATGAATAATTGTGATATCGTGCTTCAGCATGAGTTTTCATCGCACACTTGCCTATAACATTAAGAAAATGGGCAAAAACTCTGGTCAATAGCAAAAGTAGCCATCTCTGCTCAATTGACGCTCGTCAAAACCCAGGTGCATTTAAATACTGAATAATTTATGAATTTTTCTGTATTTACCAGAACGATTAGAGTGTATTTGAAATTAACCCGAAATTATTGCCATTTTTTAGTTTCTACTACTTACAAGAAGCTAACAATAAGTATGTGCAGACAGATGCAGATATTGGCTGGTATATAAGATTCAGTTGATGAGATGTTTTTGATGAAGGCACTCCTTACTAACTCATAGCAGTCAGACTCACAGACCCAAAGACGTATGCCGTATACCTACACGGATATATGTGTGTGTTGTGCGATGCATACGTAACAGAGAGAAGAACATTCAGAACGAGCAACAAGTAAGTCGTACGAATTAACGATGATACTACTTACACTGAGAAAGTACACTACAAGCTAAATACTACAAACAACAACAACAATTGATTCGAATGTACTCATTTTTGTAGAAACGAGGTAATTTATCCCAGACAGTCAGACGAGACAGAAAACATTATGTTCACAACATATTTGCATTTACTTTCTTGCCTCCGTACTTACCTGAATGGAATACGAATAAAGAACTTGTGTAATTTTATAGAGACTCTTTTATTACTTATGTACATTATATTATGTAGTACTTATACTTTGAGTAGTAAGCGAATTTAATACATTGGACTGTGATGCAATTAATTATTCTTATCACTGATAGGCAATCACAGATCGCATCTTATTCAACCTGCTAATTTACCATGGACGCACACATTTAAGCATACCACGGCATTTAACATTTGAATACAGATCTCAGTCAAAATGTAGCCAGAAGCACACAAGTTTTCATAACTTTGCTATTCTTTTTCTCTGTTTTGCATGTAGTGTGTCATTGGAATATAAAGATCTATAGCCAGGAGTCAAGTTTAATGATCAGCAGTAGTGTATCTCCATCTAAAACTCGTACAAGTACTTGCTTACGACACTAGACAACTAGTATATAGTGAATATTTCACCTTGTTTTGTGTCGTTATCGTAATTACATTTGAAATATGTCCGGAATATCTTTGATGCCTTGTAGGTAGTACACTTTAGACGTGGCTGAGTTGTATATCTCTACTACTAAATGAGAATGAATGAAAATCAACCAAGGAATTTACACAGTGACACTTGCACTGTCCATAAATCCTCAATCGGCTCCATCAGATTATATTACACAGCATTAAATTTAATTACTGCAGCATGATATAGGACTGCATCATCCCAATCGGCAGCTCTCACAACATTTCAATGATTGTTTTCTTTCCCAGTGCATGCGGGGTGCAGAAATACACAGGTGTATGCATCACAGACACATTTTACATATAGAAGAAGAAGAAGCTACATACAGAGAGAATTTGCATAATATAATTATTACTGCAATACACACACAATTTATATACTATTAGCTTACGTTTTGAAATTGGTTTATAAGAAATTGATGCATAGTTTCAGCAACTGAGTTTCAGTACTTCAAGTATTGGGATGACCCTGTAAAATAAACCAGAAATGTTTTTCATTATGAATGTCTTCTTTTATGCAATGGAATGCAACAATTGAAATAGACTTGGCTGTTGAAAGGAGACCGAAAGAACTTGACACTGAATATTTGTGCGAGCGGCACAATTTACAATCTCATCTTAACTGAAAATCAACATAGCTCGTTGAGAAAGATAAGTAAACGACTCTACTTTAGATTTACATTAGAGTGGGAATGAAAACAAGTAGATCCAGATTGCAAATGTTAAATGTTCTTTTAGATCCGCCGTAACATTGTTGAATTGCATGATCATCATTTTATTCTTGAATGTGTGTGTCGGAGGCATTTATATGCATTATTACATTACTAGTGTGCAGTACATATTACTTTTCCTACTATAAGGGGATTAATGGATATTTGGTAATAAGCTGAAGCTGCCGCAGAGTGTACAAGCAGAAACAACGAAGGCTAAATGTAATCTAAGGCAGCAAAGTGAGATAATCGTTAGTGAAGTTACATTCTGAATAGTTTATCCTTATACTAACTATAAAGCCATAAATTTTCAGATTTGCTTCCTTCAGCGTCAACCTGGAATTAGCAGCACTGGGCAAGCGAATTTACAGTGAGAAAGTGCATAGTCTTGAACAGGGCAAGAGAATTCGTTGTACATGCTTTGTGTACTTATTGGCGAATTTGCATCCCAGATTTTCATCTGATGAGATTTTCGAATTCAACCCAAGACAAGATTAACTCTGCTCCTGCTTCTTTTAATTTGGAAGCAATTTGTGCTCGTAAAACCACAGACAGTTCCTTTCGCAACGAAATATCCACTTAATAAATCCTTGTAAAACAAAGCTGCCAAGATCTGCTTTGAATTTCAATGATGTTTCTTTAGCCGTGAAGTGTAATTGTGCAGTGTACTTGTTACTGATTGTTGTGTAGTGCATTCAGTAATTGTATGTACGTACTTACGTACTTCGCTACTTGTACACCTTATACCTATGTGTACGGAGTAAAGAATCCTTTTGCTCTCTTTCCTTTGAACTTATACACCATTTTTACTCGCTCTCCTGCAATTTTCCACATTAGATTGATCTTCGGAGTGACTAAGACTAATTGTGGGAAGCATATGATTGAATATAGAAAAGAGCCGAACATAAGCCAAACATTTATTACAGTATTATTTTTGTTGGCAGAAAATCAGGATTTTTATCTTGCTAAATCTCAATACATACTTTGCATCCTTTAAAATACCAAGTAGTAAGGTAAAGGTAAAACTAATACCGTAGCTCTCTAGTAGTATTACGAGACAAAATAATTTCGTCTTTTTTCATACACAGTAGTAGTGTAGGTATTCATTTTCTCCAAACTTCATCATTCATATAAGTTTCTAATTACGAGAATCGCTTAAAGCACAAAATTTGCCAGGAAAATGTAAACGAACGCAAATGCCTAATATTATGCAGAGAATTATTTTAATCTTCAGCCAAGAGTTTAAGTTTAGTATTCATTGGGACGGATTGTAATAGCCAGGTTCTTGCTAAAATGATAATAATCAATTTTTTTATATGAAAACTTCTTTTTTATCGCATGTTTGTACCTACAAATCAGAAATAGGAAGCATGTTGCAATGAGCTACTCGATAGATCACTTCATTTACTGTAGTCTATAATTTGCAACGTCTTCTATTGAAACTTTCCCTAAAAATTAGTTTTTCTAAGTTCAACGTGGAGCTATAGAGTCAATGATTCATTGAGCTTTGGGAAAAAAGCAAATGCCTTGAATTTGATATTATAATTTAGACCATCCACGTATTTTGTATTTTATTGCCGTATTAGCAGGTAATACAATGTCTACTGATTCACACGTTAAACTTCTTTACGTCCACTAACTTCATATTGCCACGCCTCAGCAATGCTACATGTTAATGTTGAGCAATGTTGAAATGCTATGGCAGTATGGAAATCTCTCTCGTCGTAAGAAGTCTTTGTATTTAAACTTGGGATTTACGATCAACCCATCCCATAACACTTAAACAATGCAGTAACACATCTAAATGTCTTTAGCTAAGTAGATACAATATACAAGGAGAAGATTAGTACACATACAAACGTAGATATAATTGTTAAGGGAAAGAAGAAGCTTATAGAGAGACTCGAGAGAGGATGAACACCTCAGAAACATCTTCTGTTTATTTATTTATGTAAAATTATATGGTTGCTGCGCACGTTACATTATTTGAATATTGCTACAAGTTCACAGCAATTCCTCAAGCTTCATCATTCAGCTCAATAGAGTTGTTCGATTTTTTCTGCAGGTTTTATTCTGACACTTATTTGAATTTGTAGTGGATGGTTGTAGTTGTGTTTGCCAGCATAAATTATGTTTGCACCCAGTAACTTGGAAAGTTTATCTTTTGAAGGGAAAAACAATAGAAAAGTTGCTACTTGGTGCAATACAAACAGTAAAATTTATCACTTGCAAGTATATACCTTTACTCTCTCATATAGCATCTCCGTATCTGTTTGCAGTTACGTAACTCACCAGTGGTACATGATTCCCAAGGAAGAGTTATCCGCAGCTTTTCCATTCCATTGTACTATTCCTTGCATTTTTTACGCGAGTGTATTCACTCAAAACACACTGTGATGTGTGTTGATAATTTGTAATGTAGAAACTAAAAGAACTGGTTTTTTCTGTGATTCTTTAGAAAAGAATTGTAGTAGAATATCGACGAAAAGTCCAAAAGTCAAGTTTTAAACATAGCATAATAAGTAAGTAGCTTTAACTTATCTGTACACACAACAGAATTTTTCATACACACACTTAGTACTTGTAAACTACTACTGAATAACAACCAGTATGAAATATTAGCGATTCTAGGATATATTCCATCATACTCACACACAACTGAAAACAGGTAAAGAAAATCAGTAGTAGATCTAAACAGGAAAAGTAGAAGTTCTGCATTACTTGTAAAATAGTTGAAGAAGACCGAGTATAGTAGTAGTAGTTGTTGTTTCATGGTTTATTTTATGATTGCCTTTCCTATTGAGAATGGGGTGTGAATTAGAAATATTAGCTAGAGGAGACAATTAGCCAGAGAGACTGAAAGCTCGTAATGCAACAGTGAACACGAATAAATCAAATAGCTAATGACCACCTTTCCAACAAAGAAATAAGTGCGAATTTTTCTAAATACTTCCTATCAATTAGCTCGGCTATTAAAGGAGGTAATTAGGCAAGCCAAACTGGCAACTAACAATTTACCCACGACATGTTATTTGTAAACCTTTCCGAATCATTTTTAAAATTTAATTACACAGGTAAAACATTACATGCCTTTCTGTGCCATGCCAGGCTCACTAACAATAATAACTACGATTTCATTTGTTCACAGGTCGTAGATTGACATTTTATTGCTAATCCTCTCACGTAGAGCAATAAAATCATCAACTCCATTTGTAGTTACACACAGCGGAGATTGCACACACAGCAATCACACACACTCCTGTCCACGCTTTTACATCGCCAGACGGACTTGCATTTAAAAAATTATCCAACGAAACTTTTATATGTTCATCATTAGTAAACTCATCTTAGCTGTTATCTTACATTATCAAAGTGTACGTGCAGTCCATTATTAGACATAACAAGCATTCTATATCTACGTGAGCATCTTTTTCAAAAAAGTGCATAGGTATACATACGAACACTACATACGTAAAAGGTAAGATGTGCACCTATATGTATATGCTCCAGTTTCAAATTCAAATGAATGTATGCAGACAAAAGCTCTGCAAGGTAATAAAAGAAAATTTATGACTGTCAACTTGTTGCATTGCGTATCGGTAAAAAGAGACCGACCCCGTCTTTCTAACTATAGTAAAGTAAACCAAGACTGCTTGGTACAATTACTAATATATTTTACCACATCCTCCATGTGTGTTTTGGTCTGGTCACCAACACACTAACTCTCTACTGTCTCTAGTGTAAATATAAGAGAATATCATTTTTCAATTATTATTAGTATAATTTAGCATCTCACAGTTTAGTAGTAGAGAACTTGACCAGTTTGAACTCTTTCAAGTGCAGTGCATTGCGCAAGAACTAAAAACAAGTTAAAATAAATTGATTGATGTCCATCGTCACGATACACGAATGTAAATAAATGAAAATACAACAGAGAGTCATGTGAGTCCTGAGAGTACAAGCCAATTGTAACTACTGCTTGACTAGTTTACATTTATTTGTGTATATGCTTAAAGAGCTTCTCGATGTATTTCCACAAGTACATAGCGGAATGATAGTCAGTGTCATAAATTAGAGATGTCCTTTTCCGGACGACAGGAGATTACATCTCCAATTATTTTCAAGACAAATTATTGTCTTGGCCAATGACTTTATCTTCTGAGGCGAAAAGACACAAAGAGGCAAAACCAGACAGCACTCTGAGTAATAGCATTCCATAACTTCACATAGGTAAATACACACTACTAAATAAATCCCATGGAAAACTAATGCTAACAATAAGTCTACCTTTCTTACAAGTATATTATACTGTATATACCTATACTAATAGCTTTGTGTGAAATTTTATATATACCTATAGATAGACATAGACGCACTTTCTGTATAGAAACACACAGGGAAGAGCTGTCCTTCTTTCTAAGGTAAGTTTGGTAAAGATTCATACTCACCCTTATATATTGCACTACTGAAAGACTTCTTCTACTGCACTACTATTATGTTACTTATGATGACCCTTGCATTGTTTTTGTTGTTTGCAGGTAAATCTTCATCACCAACAGAAGAACTTGGAGTAAAGTCTGCGTTGTGTTACCTTTTACCAGATAATATTTTATGGTGAGAATATTTGTAGCTACGTATATGATTTTCAAATGTATGCCCAGATAAAAATGGATACTTGTTGTGGTAGTGTACACATAAACGTTTGTATTGGTATTATTGTGGTACAGGAAGAGAATAATGATTTCTCAGCTTACATAAAGTCTTATTTTCCATGTAAAGATGACAGAATGGGGAAATTATTGGGCTGCTCTGGTTTGTTGAGCAAAGAAACAAGACAGATCGAACCTTGTTCCTGTCTCTGCATTATATAATATGCTTGTCAATCTGTTTTCAGACAGTTTTATTTTCTAGCCTGCTCCTTAGTGCAGTTCGTTTGACTTGGCACTACGTCTTTTCAACCAAAGCTCGGATTTTACTACTTACATGAAAGTTACATGTTTCTCCAAAGATTTCAATGATAAAGATGCTAGCGGAAATGCGTTTTGACAGGTAATACACAAAATCTTCAATGCGAGGTACAGTTACAGGTAAGAATTATTTGCGTCATGTATCTATTGACTAATTGGAGTAGATAGTAGATCGGTATAGGATGTTTAAAGATATATTTATAGGTATGTGAGTAGAAAGTATCATCGAAAGCCTCGATTTATTGTAGGTAACTAGAAATATGAAATTATACGGCTAAATTTGCTTTTGATTCTGATCTCTCATTAATCGTTACATATTAAATTTAGCAATTACCCTAAAAATATGATTTACATCTAATTGTTATTACTTCTTACTACGAAAACGTCTGCTGTGAGTTTATGTTCAGTTTTGCATACTACGCAGTCACATTTACGACAGGTACTCTTAATGTATATCTACCATTTTGTAGTACGCATGTGGTCGTTGTACATTACAGTCTTACAAACTGTTGTGGTTGCAAAGTACCTCGCGCCAGCAATAAGTAGAAATGAGAAAACGAAGAATACGTCAATCAGTAAAAGGCAGGCCCGAAACGTAACATCCATTAGTTATCTTGAAGTAAGTAATCCCCAGACCTTGTAATTAACTTCGGAGTAAATGCTTTTGTGGGCGAGACTCACGTCCCTCGTAAGCCAGCCCGAACTCAATTGAAATGCAAATACTTTTTCATAAAAACGTCAACTTGCATTAGCAATCTCGTGTCTCATGCCTAATTGTTCCAACAATAAGTAAAAGTACCTATCCCACCGCCATGGCAAATCGTACTCTTCTCGAATCTCGACTCACCACACACACAGCCTAATACAATTTCTTTGTATTTATCGATTTCCAGGTTCCCTGTATTATTTTTGCACCATATCAATCGGAAAGATGCTCAAATAATGAAACATTTCACATTTAGCTATAACGTAAAGTGTTTACAGCACATATTAAGGCACGTTTTTATTACCTACCAATCACACAAAATTATCAAAAGTTTTTGAAGGAATGTATTTCATTTGAAACACAAGAAGAGTTGTCACAGAGCAGACTTATTTATACCCATATTATGTATGTACACAGTTCTTCGGATGCGGCTGTAAAAAATATTCAGTGACTACCAAACCGTTGGCGTCAAGAATTAGATAATTGAGCCCAATTAGTCTCCCCTATGTATACACGTATATTATATCTTCGTATTGAATTGAAGACATACATTACAGCATTGAGAGAAAAACATGGCCAAGTCAAGCACCGTTTCTGGCTGTTGATACATGTGAATTGATAAGGTCGCTCTTTCCTTGTCGTTGTCACCTTTTGTTTGTCATTAGGTGTCATTGTTATCTATGTCTCTTTATGTTCTCTCTCCACTGCCACTATTTTACTCCTACTGTACTGTGAATCTTCAAGTAGGCAGCATTGGTCGAGTGATTGCTGTGTATAAAATAAAATAGTAGCCAGGAGAAGGTGTGTACAATGTTCAAACATGCAATACAATCATCTTTCAATGAGAAACAGGCAACTATTCACACAACTAAAAAAACGAACAACGGAAAATTAGGCGGACAATCAAATCAGCTGCCTTCACATAATTTATATACGTTCTAATTCCAATTCAAAGTAGTTCAATTCAGATTCTATACAGTCCTTACTTAAGAAACACATAGGATGCTCGTATTAAAGCGATATAATATTGTACTGTAGACTTTTAAAGACTTAGTGCCTTTACATTTTATCTGTACCTATCTGTCTGTATAGAAATACAGTGGCCATAGGATTCTAACTACCATTTTTCTATAGTGGACAGCTTTCAAATTGAAAACATAAATCTTTGTTGTTTATTGCTGTTACTGTGTGTAGATTCTTATGATAGTTTGTATGTGCATGTGTTAGCTATAATATGCATGAAGAAAAGCTCAGTAGTTCTTTGATGTGTTGGAAAAAAAATTAATTGAAATAATTACAAAGACCGTATCAACACTTGACTCAAGTCCAGTTAGATTTTAAACCCTACTACAATAGTCCACTCCTTCCAGTCATCATGTTGATTGAGTCTGGAGTCTAGACTACCGACGACGAAAGACAAAAAGGCCCGTTTAGTTATTTGAATGGTTTGGCGTGGCCTAAATTTGCACAAGACATGAAAAACAAAGCCGTGTCTGCGGCGTAATTTAGGAGTTGTGTTATGTCCAGAGCAATGTTTTATGTTTGTCGTAAAAATAATGGCTTAATGAGACCAACAACAACGAAATGTTTCCCTGTGTACATTTTAAACACAACACTAATGTTTCCTTTTCGACTATTATTGTGTGTGTGGTGCAGAACAGAAGTTCAAGAAATTGTCGTCTTAAAACACAGGAAACAGTACTTAAAAATATGATACGTTATCTTTATGACAAAAAATAGGAAATGTCTTCATTAGAAAAGTAAAAAGTATGAATTTTTCTACTTTCGCTTTCAACGCAGGTATTTTTAACCATATGACAAGTAAATCCAGACGTTTACTTTAGAATTTCACTTTTTGTGGCATGAAGTACTGATACTGTGGAAAAGTAGATGACTTTAATATTTCTTTAGACCTATGGAAAACAGAAGTAATTCATTTTTGAATGAGTAAACCAAGATAAAGTTAATCTAAATGGGCATCTTATCTCTTTGCTTAAATGTTTAATGTTTATTGAGTTACCGACAGTGAGTCTCAACTTAACTTGACGATAGCTAAAGAGAAAAGAACGAAAGCTTTATGGAATCAACCAAAAGGTAAAAATAAGGTAAAGTAAAGAACAGAGATAATGAGGTTTGCCTCAAATCGAAAATTCCATCGACTCCCACTATCACATTATCCTTTCAACACTGACGAGGAAGAAGACGAAGAGCAGAAGAGGACCATATAGTGCCCTACCTCGCCTTCAAAATCTCTAAAAGATCACTCAGAAAAAGGGTTTACTTAAGATTTCCAACTTCACTTAAATGCAAGGGACGAAAGCTTCACCGTAGTCTGGTGCCTTTAATACACTTAAGCTTTGGTTTTGTTACGGTTTACCTGCTACATTAACTTTGGCTGATATTGCGGCTGAAATAAAGAAAATTGTGTAGACAAGTTGCAGTTTACTTGACGGTTTTATGAGGTTCGTCTTACCATTTGTATTTGTATACATATTATAGTACATTTTTAGCTAAGCATAAGATGATGACGAGCTTTACTTTTTCTATGTCTTATCAAGATACACGCGCAACTTGTTTCTACTTTACTAAAACAAATGTCTTAAATTAAAAGAGCATTTTGAAAAGGATAACTAGAAAATTCGACCAAAAGATAAGCTTCAGTTTCAAGATACGCTTTTCCTTCCTATACCACAAAAAGTTTCAAATGTGCCCAAAGGATTACTAAATATGGGTTAATAGGTCACATTCTTGCCAACCTTAACCTACCCACGTTGATATTAAGAAAATATGAAAAACAGAAATCCTATATGTTAACTGTAAGATGAAAGTGAAGACAAATCACAAGCAAAAGGCAAATCCAACTATCTTGTTCACCGTTACGTCCGTAGACTCAAGTATCATTTTACATAGCACAGACACCATAGCGTACAATATCCGAAGCCAGAAAAAACCTGCAAAGCTATTTAACCACACGAGAAAACTATCAAATGTCACACCAGACAGTAGCTTAAGAAAGCAAAGGAAGAATTATAAACAATCTGAGTCTGTTGTCACCTACGGATTATACCCTGCTTTTAATATTTACGTACAAGTACACAATCTGCGATAACATCTAAAAACGCACAACATACTACACTAAAACGAACTGACTGCACTTCATACCCACTTCCCGTCTGCTAAACCATTTTTTAACCGACGAACCTTACCTACCCCTATGTTAAAATTAGTCACGTTCGTGTAATTAGCAACTTAATTTTTACATTTTGCATTTCTTTTTAAGTTTTATATGACGAGGGTTGTGCTGTGAATATCTGCATTAACATTATGAAATATGTTTTGTGCATTTAATCATTTACTGGTAGGTATAATACTTTTTCTAATATGATAAGTGCAAGAACAAGTCTGAAGTGTGTTACTAACTTATAAGGACTAATGACGAAGATTTTTTTGTTGGCAGACCGTAGAAGGAAATGCCACACAAAAAGCTATTCACGTGTGTGGAATACGCACAGACACAGGCAGACGATAAAGACGATTTAAGTAAGGAAGGTCAGGGCGGAACAAAGCATTGTGCTGTAGAAGGAGCCTTCAATTCCAATCCTTTAATTGAGCTGCTGTGATTAACATGTGTTCTGAATGTTAAGCCTTTTGGTTTGTGATTGGAACGGGATAAGGAAGTGAAAAGTATCGTATTTAAAAACACATTTTAGTCTTAACACATTTAGATATTATTTCTCTAGTAGGGTTCCTTTCCTTCATTCTCTACCACGCTTCAAATAGTAATTCGTTTACAAAGCCCATTCAACAACTTTTATAGTATGACATCGTAAATAAATATATTATAATGGCTTCCGTGTGTAATAATAACACAATTAAGCTGCACTGCACACCTATATATACTTTCCTGTATTTATGATAGTGAAATTTGAGACGGTATGTCTTGTATAGCAGCAGTATATAGAATTTGACTTAAATCTTACAACTTCATGTTTAGAAGAAGAATTTTCATTTATTGAATGAAAGACCGACATTTACATGAATGTTTGCCTAGGTAGACACGGTAACATAATTTGATTTTAAACGCAACTTAAT